>JANHFT010002655.1:284359-311617 GCA_032467955.1 Pseudoxenodon macrops | reverse complement strand
GTCCAGGATCCATCTGTGTGTGGTGGCTCTTGATGCACTGACTCCAGCCTCAGTCCACTCCTTGTGAAAGTCCCCAATACTTTTTAATGGCCTTTTCCTGACAATCCAAAGAAATAACTGATAAATAACTACTCAAATTCTGGTTTCTGAATAGTTTGAGAAAATGTTTCAGAAATTCACTAACTTCAGGAATTATGAATTTTTCTTTAGACAATTTTTTTTCTTTTGGAGACAGAAGATCCATAGTTCACTCTCTTAAAATACTCTTGCTAAAATTATAATACAAAAATGAAAGATCTGCAAAAATTCTAACACTTGCATATTAATAAACAATATCACAGGCTTAAAATGTTGCATTTATTACTACCATTTCTGAATTCCTTCTCTAACTTACCATGTATTTACTTTTGTAGGTCTATAATCCAAACTGTTAGTTCGATTCTGTACTGAAAATTCAGTGCCTATCTGATGAAAGTTTAGATTATTTGTTACAAAGTATTTTAAAGCAGACCCTGAACAATAATAATTTTTAAAAATTGTATTGCTTCTTATACCCTTGATCATTTTTGAGAGATTAATTCTTCAAACTATAAATAAATTAAGAACATACAGTATGCTATAGCATAAGGATTTGACATTAACATTTAAAATATTCTCGAATACCTATAATGCCTAGCTCATATGACCCCAGATACTTTACAATAATAAAGTGTTCTGGGTCTTTAGAATTCAAACAGACAGAAACCTGCCACATAACAAACCAGGCTTAATAATTGTTGATAAGAAGTCTGGTTAGTGTACATCGCGCTACCTGGAGACAGCAGAATGCAAGAAGAGGAATTGGAGAATATAACAAAATTAAAAGACCTGCAAATAGAAGTAGAACAACTGTTGCAAAAGAAAGCAAAAGTAATACCAATAGTAATAGGAGCCTTGGGTACAATCCAAAAACAACTGGAATACCACTTGAACACCATTGGCATTGACAAATTCACCATCAGTCATATGGACAAGGCAGCTATACATGGAATAGTTTACATCCTATAACAATATATTTAACACCATTTGATATCCATATCTGCCTATCCCAGATCCTCAGGAAGTAGACAAATCCAGTCTGAACATCTGGCTGGCTGAATGTGCAACAACAACAACAACAACACACACACACTCATTCAGCAATATATAACAATAACAGTATTATGGGAGTTCCTCCATATTAAGTCAGAACTATAAAAGTGTTCATCCATGAAACTATAAAGGTTTTCCATGTAATTAAATAATATAAACTTTACTTCCTTGTAAAATATCAGACGGGAGGACGCAAAGACTGGAACTGGAACATGATGTTCCAAATCATGGACAGAGGAGGATTGTGTTTGGATCAGTTTCCCCCTTATATGATGGAGGAAGGGAACTCCACATCTTTCCTCCACAAAGTCAAGCATAACCTAGGAAGATTCTACTTGGAGGAGATGGTCATACAGTATCTTGGAATCAAGCCATATAGGGTTTTATGGGTAAAAGCCAGCACTTTATATTAGAAACCCAAAATAATAGTAAAGAATGAAAGAATTACAGAATAAGTGCTCATGTAGCCTTAGGATATTCTTTCCCAGGTTTAATATTTATATATTTTTCACCTGTTTTTCTCTGTTCTAGATAATAGATAATAGATAATAACATTTGGATAATAGAAAACATTTCTAAGGATTTATTGTTTTACTGTACACACAAAAATATTTGTCAGTTACTTTCAATTACAATTAATAACTCTTAATAGTTTGTTGGTTCAATTACTGTAAACTTGAGGCAATAAATAATTGTTATATTAGACAAGAATATTTGTAGCTCAGAGTTGAATGTGGGGTTCTTGGTGCTCTCTGAGCTTGGTCAGAGACGCCAAGGACCCCCCCAAGTAAGTGTACCCTAAAGGAAATAAATATTTTATTGACAAAATTTACAAATACTGGTATTTCTGTGCTTTTTTTCTCAACCTGGAGTTTTAAAAATTGCTCAAGAATATCAGAAATGAAACTAATAATGAAATGTATATAAAATACAAATTAGTATTAAAGTCTGATTTTTAAAAGTAGCAAACTTTTCTCATTCAACTATTAAACCAACTTTTAACTTAGAGAACATGATGTCCACATTAGAATTTACATTCTTAAAATATGAGAAATAATCTTTAATAGAACTAGAGCATCTCAACAATAAATATAATAGCTTTTGTTGAGTAAATTAGGCATATCCATGGGTTTTTAAATAGAGATTCCATTAATGATATCACTAATCAGTTAATTAGGCATCGGATAATTTTGAAAATGGAGGAAATGAAATTTCTGATATCAGATTAAGGCAAAATTAATGTCTCAAAGTTTTAAATATTTCCTTGTTTTTGTTTTTGTTTGCAGATTAAACTTTCTCAATATAAAATTAAGGCCATAGAAAAAATATAATAGTGAACTGTAAGCCTTAAGGCTTCTTTCCATATGGTCATATTTTGCCTTAACCTGATAGTATCTCCTCCCAACCTCAAGCCTGTTTTAGATGTGCTCTCTAAATCTCTTGTCTTCATTTGATTTAATAATTGTTATAATTTTTTTGTTTGGGCCCATTTATTGAAAGTAACATTGGTTTTATCATTTAAATGAAGCATGTTAAAATAGAATAAGATCATAATCTTATTTTAGAAAAGATTCATATTTTATTATTAGGCAGTGTTTTGATATACAGGTGGCCCTCAGAATTTCTAGTTCATTAACCATAGTTTTGTGTATCCAGAGTTGGTAACAACAGGAAGGCATTTTGTGTATGCAATTTTTGTTGCAGTTCTCTTTCAAGAAAGGTTTGGGGACTGTATTTTGCTTATGTACTTTATGGATGTACATTAGTAATACATGGATTATCTATATGCTATACTTGTTGATCTCATAATAATCCATCCTTGTCCCTTAGCCAAGCCAAGAGAAAGGAAATATACACTTATCATTGTCATATATATATATATGATATAACATATTATATAACATTTTAGCAATGGGAATAAAATACAAAACAAACAAAAAATCTAACAGTAAAAACAAAAAAATTGTGTAGGAAAAAAAAGGGAGGGGGGAGACCCAAATATCCAACATTAAACATTAAAAAAAATCTTCCCTGGCTGGATGCTGAAAAATAAATAAATAAATAAACATGATAAATTCTTCTCCCCTTATATACTGGGTCTGCAAATAGTTATAAATTTTCTCATCCTTATTTAACAAGAAAAATATATTATGTAAACAAATATTTTAGATGAGGAAATCTGTATCTTATAATCAAATCAACCATATATATTCATGCTAATACACACACACACACAGATTAAAAAAACAACAGGTTAACCAAAAAAATTACACTAGTCTTCAAATCCTTCTGTTAATCATCTGTTATTGTATCTTACATGTAGAAAGTCCACAAACGGCTTCCAGTCTCATAAAGCTGTCTAGTCCATTGTCTCTAATCAAGGCAGTTAATTTTGCCCATCTCTGCTAATTCAGTCAATTTTTAAAATCCATTCTTCAACAGTTGGCATTCCTTTCCTTTCCAGTGCTTAGCGAGTACAATCCTCGCAGCCGTCACTATGTAAAGAAATAGCGTCCCAAATTGTTTTGGGATTGATTTATCCATAATACCTAAAATAAAACCTTCAAGATTTATTAATATATGTATCTTAAGTATTTTCTGCATTATCGTTAAAATGTTTATCCAGAATGTTTTCACATATACATGAATCATTGTTATGATAAGTGTGTTTCACTGCTGTGGAATTAAGTAAAGCCCTGTTTTTCTCATGTGTTAAAATTTGCAGGTTATTGAACAGATTCATAGACTTTATCTATGATGTATAATATGCATTTATTCTTTTATTTTAATTCTATAATTAAAACAATCATAATTATAATTATTATATTATTATTATTATTTTATGACATTAATTGTGCCTCATTTTAAAATCCAATTCTGAATCTCTTAGCACATATTTAGCAAGCAGGGTTTATTCTAGAATGATAACATGTATCTTTAGATAATGTGCAGTTGCACATTCTCAGTTCAGGAAAATAAAAAAATGGTATTTAGATAGAAGAAAATGCTAATTGAAATAAAGCTTTATTCATTTTTAATTCATTTTTTATAACAAAAACTTGTTTATGTAACAAGTTTTAATTTATTTTTCAAGAACTGTGGATTATAGAGTTACTATTTACATGTTTGCTTTGGACTAACATTTGGCTCTCCTCTCCTTGTTCCTCATCTTGCTCCAAATTCTGCATTAATCATTCAATTTGATGAATTCCAACCCACTCTCTAACAAAGTAGATCCTCTGGGTTCTCTCATATCTGCATTATACCTGAGGGGTCTTTGGTGAACTGTGACCAATCTCAGAGAACACCAAGAACCCCTCATTTCAAACTTATGCTCATTTATTGAAGTTTATTTATCTGAAGGTCACAAACTTCCAAGAGTAATAATACCGAATTGGTTTGTGTTGGTGTGGCTTTTTACCCTTTTTACTACATTACTAATCAATGAAATTCCATTGTTTGCTCTATGAAAGATTTTTGTGGAACCTGAACATGGTCATTTGTGTTTATAGCAGGATTCTTTGCATTGTTAAAATTATTTTTTTGGAAAGGGATTTCTTCTCCTTTTATGATACAGAACTGTATATAAAGAAGCTAAAACTCATTTGTTAAAATAAAACTATATAGATTTTACATGTAGCATAAATGTTCTGAAGAGTAGTTGTTATCATATTTTAGTGATTATATTATTTCTGATTTTATGGAGATAATTACAATTAGATTGATCTTTTCTTTTTCAAATGCAAAAAAAAATATTTAAATTTCTTTCTTTTTTTACTATTTTCCCCCTAGAAAGTTTCACCATGGCAAACTTCAAATTTATAACATGATGGAAGACTAATAGAATGAAATTTTCCAACTGAGGTCATGTAATATCAGTCTGAACCCTTCCTCACAAATTTGATCCAACATAATCAATTCTTACTCAGAAGGTAAAAATCCAATGGCTCTTCGAACATCATCCTATTGCTCATGTAATATGTCAATTATGCTATCAAGACTACAGATAGAAACCTGGAGAAGGAGAATTTCAGTTTCTCCTTCTAACTTTCAAAATGATTTCTTTGTTGGAAAAATTTGAAGAGGGACATGGCAGCTATGTTTTAAATCCTCTCTTGATGATCTACATATATTGCCTCCTATTGTACACTGTGATGAGAATTATCCCATAAACGAAACATAAAAATAGCAAATGATTCTGTTTTTTCGTATTCTGCTATTCTGCCACAGGATATATGAAAAATCAGAATAAACCAAAATGGTAATGTTCCAACCAAATAGTAGTATTGTTCTGCCACCTTCTAAGGGAGGAAATGTAGAATGCCAGCCTTTAAAACAAAGTTTTCTCACCTTAGATTTTAGCATCGTAAACTTAAAACACCAAGCAGATCTATAGTAAATTCCCAAAAACCTATTACAGATTTTTCTCTGTTCTCTCTAGCTGATTCATGCTAATAAATTTTAGGGTCAGAGTTAGTGTCTAGGTTTATTGTAGAGTTTTATTCCTTTCTCCTCACTCAACTGTTTGTATATGAGACCCTTCCTTGATTAATACAATATGTCTGAAATAGGCATAAAATAATCAATAGGACATCAGTTTCTTATCAAAACATGGCCTGAATGGAAGCAAGGCACTTTAGGGGAGGGGACATATTATCTGTAGCAGCTTGCAAAACTCTGTTTACAGTCATCCTATTTAGGAGGAATGGAGCCAGATACGTATTTGATGTCACATTGAAATAAGGTGCCTTAGAATGACAATATAAAGTTGAGAATCTCCATTTCCTAGCTCCAAACTCAGATAAATGTCAAGAGACTGTCTGTTTGACATTGCTGTTTAGATGTGATCTTCAGAAAAATATGATATTATACTTGCTCCTGAGCTTGGAATCATAGGATGGCCTGTTAATGCTACTATCTCTAGTCTCTTATGTATCTCCACAGCCACAGCTTCTACCTTCTACCTTCCATCTTCTCATTCTTACCACAGCACCACTGGTATTGTGAGTGAATTGCTAGTTCCTCATTTTTCCCTTCTTAAAGCCCTTAAGGATTAGGTTGTACAAAATTGCTTCTGCTACTAATCATACCAGGGCTGGAAGGAAAGGCAGGAGTGGAGGTATACTAGTGAAGGGCAGGGGCAGTTCATGATCTGAACTATACCCATTTCTGAAAGATGCTGAAACTATGTGAATTATTAAGCTTTTATTTTAAAATAGAGCATATTGAACCAAGATTTGGGGTGGGGGTTGAGGTATGGTAACTCATCAAATTTACCAAGGCAGGGTCACTGTGAGCTATTTTGTTTAAGCTTCATCAGTAGATAGAGCCAAGGTAATTAATCACTTCTGGGGCTGGGATGGACTTGTCCAGTTGTTGAAATCCAGAGTAATGTTGGTCCCAATTAAAGAGGAAATGTACTGCAATTTGTGTTTTCATTTTTAGGTATGTTAGGATTTGCCAGTAAAAATAAAATTGCCAGTAAAAATGAAATTAAAAACTCCCAAATTACTTCCACTTAGATTTTAATCAGCAGCGACACTTCAACCCAAATATGAGTTGGTGGGGAAAAAACTTGATCCTCCTGGATTTCCTAATTACGTTTATACTGAATATATAAAATGGTAGTGTATACGTTTTAGTTCTTGAATAACTTCATGAACATCAAATTCAGATCTTAAGGTAGTCCTTGATTTATAACCATTCATTTAGTGACAGTTTGAAGTTACAATGGCACTGATCAGTTGTCATCTTACAACTGTTGCAGCATTCCCATGGTCATGTGATCAGAATTTGGGCACTTGACAACTGGCATTTATTTATGGCAGTTGCATTGTCCTGGGTTCATGTAATCACCATTTGTAACTTCCCAACCAGCTTCTGACAAGCAAAGTCATTGGGGGAAGCCAGATTTGCTTACTGACCTTATGATTCACTTAATTGCAGTGATTCACTTAACAACTAGTGACAACAAGGTCGTAAAATGAGGTGCATCTTAGCAACAGAAATTTTGGGGTCAATTGTGCTCTAGGACTACCTGTACCTCAGCAGTTACATAAAGGAACATGTAATCTATTACCAGTAGCTTTTTGGTAGGTATGATCCGGTAACTGACCACAAACACTATTCATATAGCTCTGTGATGTTCAATTAACCTAGGACGTTATGCTCTCTTAAATAACTTTGCTGTTTTGCTGTTCATTAGTTCTTTTTTCCTGGAGCTTTCTCAGTTAGCCTTTATTCCTGGTCTCCTCCCACATTCTTCTAAAAATCAAATTGTTTATAAAGTATTTGGTTTGATTATGTGATCCTAGCCCCCTATAACAAAATTGTGGAATTTCTACAGTAAATTCATTATAATAGTTACCTTGCTTGTTCCTTATTCCTGTTTTACTTAAGCTTCAAGTTATTTTACATGCCAGTTCTTTACTGACATAAAGTATCAAAAAGCTCTGCTTTAAATATCCCTTTACTATACTAAAAACGTCATTGCTTCTCCCTTTAGTCAATATTGTTCCAGTTTTCTAATAAGGATGGAATCGGTAACAGACAAAGCAGAATGATACCTGCAAAATGTTTGCAAAAAATATCAAAACCTTCCTAGATACTCTGTATATGAAATCAAAAATATGGTACTGAACAATTTATCTTTTCAATGTGCTACTTTCACTTTCCTTAGCTTGAAAGTCATTGCTTTTATACCAGAGTTAACTATGGTATTATTTTTAAGGTAGTTGCAGAGCAGTGATTTTTTAAAACTAGTATTTACAACGAGAAAGTCAATAGTTAAATTCAGTTCCCAGAGTCAGCATTTAAGAGACATGGAACAGATCACTGTGTGCTATATGAAGGTAACTTGACATTTGTTTACACAGCCAAAGATGCCAGTGATTGTTCTGAACCCTCTATTATTCAGAATTGTTAACCAGAAAACAGCAGCCCACGTAGCTATCTATTTCAGATCACTATGCTTGTGTTGATCCAAAATAGATGGATATGTGGCCAGTGCTTCTTTGCTTGTGCTGATTTCTGAATCTACTAAGCCTAAATTCCAAGGAAAGAAATACGATAGGTCCCCAAAATGGTGTGAGGTAAAATGTTGTGTGCTAGTTTTGCCTCTGCATCGCTGTTCTTATCTGAGGAAGCAAATAGCTGCAGCTCTATTGAAAAGAGGCGTTTCTCCAGCAAAAGAAACAGCTGGGCAGGGCAAGTCAAACAGAAAGTTAATCGTCAGAACTCCACTGCAGATTTCCTTGGCTTAGAACTTAGTCTAACAGTATCATGTTTTCTGCCAGATCAGGTAACCTGTCCAACACTGCAGAATATGTTTCCAAGGTTTGTTTATTCTTCAACTTCTGAAATCCCACAGCAAATTTATAAAAATTGAAGGTTTGCACTCCTACTGAGCTTTTGAAGAAAGCTTGCTTGTTTGTTGCTTTTTTCTGCGAAAGGTATTTGGGAAGGGAGATAAACTCATCTGCCTCTTGCTAGGGAAAAACATGCTTCTTTCTCTGCTACATTTTGTTCTTTCTGCCGTTAAGTGGCAGTAGGATTTCTGCTACAAATGCCCTACAGGTGGTCCTCATTTAATCACCACTTGCTGAATGATTGAAGTTATATGGGTGCTGAGCAATGAGTGCTTATGATTGGTCCTGGAAGTTCCTGCCATCCTAGCAACCTTGTGGCCATGGGATTGTAATCTGTGCACTTGGCAGCTGGCTCACACTACTGCCAGTTGGAATTTGCCCTTGTCACATGACCAGAGGTTTGCGACCTCTGTCAGATTCCCACAACCAAAATCAATTTGCAAGTGGCTCTGGTAAGTCTCCCCCCACCCTCCATGAGCCACCATCCCCAGCTCTGCAATGCACATGCCACGTCTCACTGGTTCCTCATGCACCCTCCCCAATCTGGCAACAGCCAGCTGCACTCAGGCCATACCTCACCAGCCTCACGCCCACCCACCCTCATCTGGCAGTAGCCAACTCTTGGCCAGTCACACTCATGCCACCCCTCAGAGGCCAGTCACACATTTTCCTCCGAACATGTGCCACGCCTCACACTGCAGCTTTCCTGTCTGCAGACTACCAGGGACTCACTTAACAACCTCACAATCCTTGCTCAACCTACCAATCAGGAATGCCAGGGTTGCCATTGCTGAATAAGGTAGTCACGTGATGTCATGCTTTGCAGCCACATCGCTTAGCATTGGAAATTCACATCCCAGTTACTTGAGTCTGTTCCCCAGTTACTCAGGACTACTGTGTATTTTCTTTGGGGAAAGGAATCAGCAGTTTGATTAAGAAAAAACCAACAAGGTTTCATTGTTGTGAAGATCATAGTGACATGCAAACAGATTTAAAATGCAGAATTTGTGTTATTTTTTTAAAGTCATTTTGATCAAATGTAGGAAAACTTGGTAGTTAACTTTTAATTACTGCTATTTAACACTTGATCATGTGATGGACATTATTTTTCCAGGATTGGCTCCTAAGCAGTAGCCTGTTTGTTTGTTTGTTTGTTTGTTTATTTGTTGTCTTTGATTCTTGCAGTCATCGGATTATTTTCCTTTGCCTCTTGTCTTTGCATTTGGTGTCTAAAATGTTTAAGCTTTAGTTTTTATTATTAGTGCTTGCAGCAAATAGTTTTCATTTGGTATGGAATTATAGGCATTTCCTGTGGTCTGGTGTTCTCTTAATTATTTTCTCCAACACCATAATTAAAAGGACTCCGTTTTTTTCTCCCTTCAGTCTTTAAGTTATAGCTGGAAAACCATGACTTTGATAATAGTAGCTTTGTTGTCAGTGTGATGCCTTTGCACTTCAACAATTGTTTTTAAGTACTTCATAGCCTTTATATCAAGTAGATGTGTTTTTATTTCATGCCAGCAATCAGCATTCCAGTGATTTTTTGAGTCTAGGAAGAAATTATAGTTATAGTTAAATTTCTGCTCTATTTGCATTGGGTGGGCATTGCTTAATCTTAGCTTTTTAAAATATTGAATAGCAACATTTGTACTCTGTTCTTTCTCCTTCCATAAGTATTCTTCACTTCCAGCCATCAAAGTAGTAACACCAGCATTTCTGTTCATGTTTCTCTCAGCAATTTTAATTCCAGTTACTATTTTTTCTAGTCTGGCATTTCTCATAATGTATTCTGCATGCAGGTTATATAAATTATGTGACAGAATACAGTCTTGCTGGCACGTACCCGTTCGTATTCTGGACCATTCTGTATTTTAACTATTCTTGTCTAATCGTTGTAGAAATATTTTGCAGGTAAAGTGGCCCAGTACAGCCATGTTATGTTATAATGTACACAATCAAAAATGGGTGCTTCTGCTTCTTCTCCATCCAGCTTATGTATGTGGCAAATTTCATTTTACAGTATATATTATTATAAAATCCTGAGCATTTTCTGATTAGCATATGAAGTAAGTGCAATTATTGAGGACTTTGGTCATTTTTGATATTGAATATAAATTGAAATTTCCAGTCCTTTTTTCATATTTATGTTTTCCATACTGACTTGGAAACCATATATGCCAATTTAATTACATGGTTTTTCAAGGTTTCAAACGTTTCAGTTGGAATTTCATCAATTCTGGTAATTCTGTTATTAGCAATATTTTCTCCGCGCTTCCGGGGTCTGGCTATATAGTTCAGTGATTAATACTTTGAACATACAATCAGTTTTTCGGAATTATTTTGTGTATTTCTTGAATAGCATTATATCATCCATTCTTTTTGGCTCCTTAAGAATTTCCCCATCTTAATCTTGTGGCATGCCTACATTTGTATGAAAATATATATATATATTTTTTGGTGATGTGATATTTTTATTTGCTTTTTTTTTAGTTTTAGTTTAAATTGTCATTTTGCAGGCAGGAGTTTGTCATCAGAGGCACAGTTCACGTCAGGTCTTGTTTTTGCTGACTGAATAAAACTTTTCCATCTTTGCTTGCAGAATATATAGTTTAATGTTATTTCAGTATTGCCTATTCTGTGGGATCCATGTACAGAATTGAAGAAAGTATTTTCTATAAGCTTTTAATTTTCTTGGCATATAGTCTGTCTCCTTTATTTTTTTTTCCTGAAGGCCAGAGTTTACTATTGTGCCAGATGCAGTTTTATTTCCAACTTTAGTGTTCCAGGCCCTATAATTAGCACAGGGGGTTTTGGGGTGGGGGAGGGGGCATTTTAAGAACAAGGTTTTACAAGTCAGCAGTACAACTGTTCCGTTTTCTGACATTCTACTGTGATATAAATGTGGATCGCTTAATATTTATGGGCTCTTGTTGGACTTGAATCAAGATCTTTCTATCATTTTGGATTTGTATCCAAACCCTGACTTCGATACCATTTGTAATGATGGCTATTCAATTAGTCTATGATTTTCTTGTCTTTTCTTCTTGTCAGTAGAAAATCTGATATTCTTCTTATGCGAAATGAGCCTTCCAGTCCATTTCAGTTTCTGATCCCCAGTCTCTCAGTGCACAATCCTTGAAATTTCAATTCGTAAAAGTTTGCCATCTTTGTAGCCCGGAATTTTCCTATTGCCTCTGACTCCATCACAATTAGACATCCTATCAGCTTTAATCCAGCCATATCATATTTATGCTTGACTCTACTTTCCCCAATATCTCTATGATACTCATCTTCCAGTATCTTCCAGAGCCTCGGTGGCGCAGTAGTTAGAGTGCAGTACTGCAGGCTACTTCTGCTGCCTGCCTGCTGCCTGCAATTTGGCAATTCAAATCCCGCCAGGCTCAAGGTTGACTCAGCCTTCCATCCTTCCAAGGTGGGTAAAATGAGGAGCCAAATTGTTGGGGGCAATATGCTGACTTTGTAAACCACTTAGAGAGGGCTGTAAAGTGTTATATAAGTCTATTGCTATTGTTATTGCTATCTTGTTGACATTGACCTGGGTCATGTCTATCTTGATCACATTGAGGCTGTCTTCGTTGCAAAAACTGTGTGAAGCTTTAGATTTAGCCACTCGTGGTAACTTCAGTAGAAGCAGTTAGTTCAGGTATCTTTTGTGCCTGTTGCTCCATTCCTTATAGGAACTTTGAGATATTTTGTACCATTCCTCTTTATAGAATTGCTTCAACCTATTAATATTTTGAGACTGCATTATATAAACACTTCAGGTCATTCCGCAGCATTTCTATTAGTTAAGGTATATCAGTGTATGAGAGTTCATGTCAGCCAATGGGGACTGTTTGGTGACTCAGACGGCTTGGATCCTGGGCATGGCTTCATCATGAAATTAATGCAGGTAGTCCTCGATTTACAACCAGCACTGTTGTTTTCAGCACTGAAAAAGTGATTTACAACCGGTCCTCACACTTACTATTATTGTAGCATCCCCAGGGTTCCGTGATCAAAATTCGGGCACTTGACAATCTTCATGTATGGTTGCAATGTCCCAGAGTCATAGGATCATCATTTGCAACCTTCTCAGCCAGCTTCCAACAAACAAAGTCAATGGGGAAAGCCAGATTCATTTAACTGCGGTGATTCATTTAACAGCCATGACAAAAAAAAAGACACATAAAATTGGGCATGATTCATTTAATAACTGCCTTTCTTAGCAACATAAATTCTTGTCCCAAATGTGGTTGTAAGTCGAGGACTACAAAATGGTATTTTCCCCCCTATTTATTGGGCAGCAGGAAGAATATTTAGATGGGTCTGGCTTATTAACATCATTATACTGAACTATAATATGAGTAATTGGTGTGTCCTGCTATTGGGCCAGTTGCGTACATTATGTTAAATTAGTTAATATAATTGGAATTTATTACATGATTACATGAAGAAGTATATGTTTGAAAGATAATGCAGTCCTACATTTGTTATCGTTGATTGTAAATATGTAATGTTATGACTTGATATGTGTTTGCCACTTACAAGCAAACTTGATATGTGCTTGCAGTTTATGAGTTTATTATGTTCTTTATTAACATAATAAATTGCTTAATATTATTTAGGGTGGTCAGAATTTAAATTTTTGTTGAAAGCTAGATTGAATAATTTATTTCATGCAAGATTTTGTTATTTATTTTTTCCGTGCTGCTTTTTTGTGTCTGTCTTATTTTTTTCCCTTTCTCTTTTATTTTTTATTTCTTGATTTATGTATTACGATTAAAAAATAAATTTGAGCAGTTTGGTTGTTAAATAATTTTAATAAACGGAGAGCCTCCTGCTTTACAATTAGAAAAACAGACTCTAAACCTGGGTAATCTAAGATAAAGAATATTGAAAGGTATCCTTGTAAATGGATAAAACTGTATTTAGGGTATGGGCTTTTGTTGGTGAGACAGTTAAGATTGATTTTGGGGCAATTTGGTAAGTTAAAGTAATATTTTAGAAGTGCTGATAACTAGATAGTACAGTTAATTTTATATTCATACCATGCAGCTAGCAGTTATTTAGAAGAATATATTTCCCTTTTTCTAGATAACCACCAAAATTAGTGGTTACCTCAGTAGTTACCCGTGTTTCCCCGAAAATAAGACAGGGTCTTATTTGACCCCTCGAAATAGAAGCTTGGCCTTATTTTCGGGGAGGTCTTATTATTTTTGAGGTGCAGGAGACAGCAAGCGTGGTCACCTCATGGCTGCTGTTGTGTTTTGGGGAGGGCTTATTTTTTGGGGATGGCTTAATTTAGCACATGCGCTCAAAAGCCTGATTGGGCTTATTATCTGGGGAGGTCTTATTTTCAGGGAAACAGGGTACTATACTATTGATTGCTTATTAATTGCTTAAGAGGACCAGAAGCAAATTGCATAACAAGAGTACAGCCAAAGGAGTGAAAATGCTGGACGTAATATCTATTTAACTGGAACTATTGGTAGATTTGACCGCCTTACATTAATATTGATCTACGTTATTGGCAAACTATCTGTCATTGTTCCGAGTAATGAACTCAG
The DNA here is from genome assembly GCA_032467955.1 of Pseudoxenodon macrops. Lineage (NCBI taxonomy): Eukaryota > Metazoa > Chordata > Lepidosauria > Squamata > Pseudoxenodontidae > Pseudoxenodon > Pseudoxenodon macrops. Next base: position 297,549 of record JANHFT010002655.1, on the reverse strand, counting down.
GGAAGTCAGGATTCTGACGCTTTGTTCAGGTTCAAGAGATCCTTTATTGAGTATCATATGGGCATCATATGGGCATTTAAAAAGCTAGCTCTAAATTGTTCCCACACTTAGGGATAGTTAAAAGAAGAAAACCTCCCATCCCCTTTGTCTCTTAGGTCACATGGGCCAATCAGTCCAAATGTAAGTTGCCATTTTCCCCGTTCATGCAGTTAGGTGCCCCCGTACTTCACTGTCCCTCCAGGACAGTTTAGGGTCTGCTTCAGACCCCCGGTTAGGATGAGATTCAACGATCCCCGGGAGCTCCCCAGAGATCGTCATCTCGCCCGAAGCAAGCCACGCCTTCTCGGCCAAATATCTCAAGTGAGATATTTGATCCACTATCACAGTATCAGAATCATTAAAAACAATTTGAAGTCCATGCTTCCTCATTATGAAGTGGATGTTCTAATACAATAACATAGCACAAAGTTCAAGAAACAGGTATCTAGAAGATTTCCAATTGTTCTTTGTTCCATTTACAACTAGAATATCCAAGAATTTCAAAGAGGGAATGGCATACTAATAGGGGAGATTCTTTAAAATTCAAAGATACCATGCCAACCAGCTGTTCTCAGACTGATAACTGTCACAGCATTGCACTAACCTGTGGTTGGAGTATTCTGATTTCTCTGAACTTTGAATTTCTCTGTCCATTTGTACTTCCTAATTTTGGAAACTGCTTCACAAAAATATTTGTGAGCAGCAGAGTTAAACAGTGGACTGCGTTCTCGGGGGAGAGAAACATCTAAAGCCACTGTAGACATTCCTTTGCCTCACAGCAAATTTGCTGATTTCTTCTACCTCAGAAATAGAACTATTTGGCAGATTTTGTTCTGTGAGAATGAGAGAGATTTAGAAATAGAGAAATTCTAGAGAAATAAAATCCATCTATTTGGATGTATTGGTGTGAATGGATATTATAAAAAACAGAAACGGAACACCAAAAAGTGCCTGTGTCTGTGCCTGTAAGTCTGTGTCTGTATGTCTGTGTCTGTGTGAAAACAGATGAAGGAAGCCCACTTTTTATTTCTGGCTTCATAAAGACATTGCGTTAGCAAAACCAGTTGAGTGTGTCTAAGAGCTGAATGTTTAGAAGAGGAGCTTGTGAGAGCAAGAAATCCATAAAATACTACAGCACTGCTTCTAAGTCATTAATCTTTTTTATACAACAAATATAAATATAAAAATTTGGCATTCTCCTTTATCTGTATTACACTTAATTGCTTAATTTCATCATTGTCTCTGCCATCATCTAGCATAATAAAACTTTCAGTCTTTTATAATTGGGTGAAAAACATATTTTAAAACTTTGCAGTTCGATTATATAAAGTGATCATTTTAGTACCTTAATAATTTCATATTGCTGATTCATGTATATAGCTTCCTACTTACCATTATATAGTTAAGACAATCAATACAGTGAGTACTGTATATTATCAAAATCATTCAGAACTATATAAAGAAAATATCTTAACAAATGCAGACAGTTAATTAGCCATTTGAGGAGGCATTTTTTTAAATAAATAATCCAGATAACCAATTCATCTATAGCTATTAAACAATGAATACCTCAGAAAAATGTGGAATTAGGAAGCCAAAAATAACTTCATTTTGGTCAGATTGAGAAATCCTTCTAATATACCGTATATAAAGACAAATGGGAGGGAGAAGATTGCTGATTATTTGTCCTGGAAAAGTTAGCCTGAAAGACAGATAGATACCAGTCCAAAAGTCAAGTAGATGCAATGGAACAGATGCAATGGAACATTAGATAAAAATCATTTCAGTCAGTGAGAATATATGTGCTATTTACTTAACTATTCTCACAGGCCTTTGCAATCATAGACAGCAACCCCTCTGGTTAAATTTCACATGATCTGTAGATGTGTAATTGTTGCCATTTCAGTTAAATTTCATTGCAAGTAAAAACCGATAGTTCCAATTCTTGATAAATTAGCACAGATGGGTACATGTCATATGTTGCCTTAGACGATCCCCATTGATGGGGGGGTGGAGGTAGCATGCATACTAACAGACAGAATTGTTAAACACTGTACAAAGTGAAATGTTCAGCTAAACAACATAAAATGTGAATATGGTGAAAAATATCGTTTCCACATGTATGTCTGGAGACTAAGTTTGTTGTTGCGTGTCATGTGGAACGATCACAACATATTCAGATTCCATAATTTCTAGTCACTTTAAAATTACGTTTGGAACTATCACAGTTGATGAGCGATCACCGACCATAGCCACTAGCTACAGGTAGTCCTTGATTTACAGCAGTTCGTTTAGTGACCCTCCAAAATTACAACAGCACTGAAAAAAAGTGACTTTTGATCATTTTTTCACACTCAACAACTATTGCAGCATCTCCATGGTCACTTGATCAAAATTCAGACACTTGGCAACAGACTCATATTTATGACAGTTCCAGTGTCCTGGGGGTCATGTGACCTCCTTTTGTGACCTTCTAACAAGCAAAATCAATGAGGAATAATCCATATTCACTTAACAACCCCTGTTCCTAACTTAACAGCTGCAGTGATTCACTTATTAACAATGGCAAGAAAGGTCATAAAATGGGGCTAAATTCACTTAACAAATATCTCACTTAGCAACAGAAATTTTGGGCTTAATTGTGGTTGTAACTCAAGGACCACCTGTACTTGATAGAGCTGGGACGGGCAATTAATTTTCCTAAGGGACCACATGAGAAACGGGAACTGTTATGGAGGGCCAAACCAACAAGACCAACACATTACTGTGAAGGTGCGTAGGCATGCACGCACAACATATGTAAATTGAAAAAAATGGTCACCTTCAAAATAAAAGCAGTGTAGTTGTATTGAGATCCGATTGATCTCAGGTGGGCTGGGCAGCCAAGGGATCAGATCTAGCCTGGCCCCGTAAAATACCCAGGTCTATCCTGGAGCATCTAGCAGTATCAAGACAGGGAAAGAATGTCAATGATTCTTCAGTTACTTGTTTGACTACTTTCATTCATATTGTCTATCAGAAAGAGAGTTTGCTCCTTTCTTCCAAATTCTACTAAAGATAGTTAGGGATGTTTTGTTTTTGTAATCTATGAATTGTCCCTCAATTTATTAACACTAGAGGAGAACTACAAAACGTCCACCAAAGCATACTTTCCAAACCTATACAGGTAGTTCTTGATTTAGAACAGTTCGTTTAGTGACAGTTCAAAATTACAACGGCACTGAAAAAAGTGGGTTTTTTTTCCACACGACCGGTGTAGCATCCCCATGGTCATATGATCAAAATTCGAACACTTCGCAACTGACTCATATTTATGACGGTTGCTGTGTCTCAGATTCACGTAACAACCGTATTACTGATTTAACAATTGCAGTAATTTACTTAACAACTATGGCAAAAAAAAAAGATTGGGACAAAATTCACTTAATAAATGTTTCACTTAGCAACAGAAATGTTGGGCTCAATTGTCATAACTCGAGGAGCACCTGAATAAGTATGCCTCTTATCACTAAATGTTGCCATGTTTCAGTGATTCTGCAAATTGCATGCAAACATTTGACTCATGATATGGAATGATAGGATTTAGTAGATTTATAGGCTATCATAGTAATACTTTATATTAAGCAATTAACCTTATTTTTGTTTTTTATCTTTAATTGTATTAATTCTTGCTGTTTCTTAAAAATCTACGTAGATGCTGTGAGGAAAATGTAATATACAGTAAACTATTTTTCAGTATTCCAGGGCAGTAGGAAATGAGTTTAGAGATATACCTTTGGCAAGCAATTTTGAAGTCCTTATATATAATTCCTTAAAGGATATATATTTCATATATATGCATGGCATATCCCACTTCATCTTTTTTTTCGAACTTTAGACTAATACAGCTAGTATTACAAAATTAGGTCACTGCTGCTTAGATGGTACAGCAAAGCAGTAGTGTTATTAAATATGTGGTGCATTCAATGAAGTCTTGTAATAGGTAAGAATTTTTGTCTATTTAACTCAGGAGTGAACCACTGCCAGGCTATTTACGCTTGTTGTCTCTGTGTAGACCCTCCACATTGTTCCATCAGCATTCAGCAGCAAAATTGTTGTGATTTTTCCCCCCCTTGTTTCTCTCCAAGAACAATTTTAAGTTAAAAATAAGTATGCCACGAATCTGGGAGACTGAACTCACCTATTTTATAGGAAATTCCCTGACCCCATAAAGAGACAGTAAGATAAGATTGTATAGACGTTTGAATTTAATGGCCTTTATAATTCTGCCTCAAGCATTTTTTTATTTTTAATTCTGAAATCAAGTTCTGTAGCTACTTGATCTGAAAGGAGTTTAACCTGAATTGCACAAGGGAGGCAGACTATGGGGTAGATCATTGATGTTGCTCACTGTCCAAAGCATGGTTGGAAGATTTAACATTTAAGGTAGACGAAATAATATTTGGTTTTAAACGATATAAAGCTGAGCTTGAAATAAAATTATGCTAAAATCTACAAACTATAAAATTATTGCTAAAAATCTATAAACTTTTATTGAAATTCGAAACAGAAGAATAACAGAAAGAATGTCTGATAAAGTGGGCTAAAATTTTTGTTACAAGTATACAGGTAGTCCTTGACTTACAACCAAAATTGAGCCCAAAATTTCTGTTGTTGAGACATTTGTTAAGTGAGTTTTGCCCCATTTTACGACCTTGCTTGCCTCAGTTGTTAAGTGAATCACTGCAGTTTATAAGTTAGTAACCCAGTTGTTAAGTGAATCTGGCTTCCCCATTGACCGCTTGTCAGAAGACAGCAAAAGGTGATCACATGGCCTTACAACACAGCAACAGTCATAAATATGAAGCAGTTGCCAAACGTCTGAATTTTGATCACATGATCAAGGGGATGCTGCAAAAGTATTGATTCAAGAAAAGACATATTTATTGCTGACTGGAAACCCCTTATAGACATTTTTGTGTGAGACAGAAAAAAATGAATTTATGATTTATGGATGTGATGATTAGAAAAAATAGATTAATGAAAAAAGTGAGTTATGTTTTAACCATAGAGTAAGAGGATAAATTTATATTTATAACTGCTGTAAAGAAAATTGGAAGTTACTTCATCTTTTCTTACTTTTTGGCTCTTTATTTTATTTCATCTATATTAATCTCTTGTATCTTTCTTTTAAGAAAATAATAAATATATATATATTAAAAAAACACAAAGCCTGGTTGGAAGATTGAAAAGAAGACTTTTGCTTCTTTTTTATATTCAGTCAAGATTGGGAAGTAGCTTCATATCATAATTTCTAATCATTGTCCATTAGCCAGTCAAATATTCAGAAGTTCTGTTATAAACTAAAAATTATGTAATAAGTCTAACACGGGAATATTACAGACATAATTAGCTGGCTATATACTTATAAAAGTATGCATCCAATTTCAGTTTTGTTTTTAAAGAAGCTGATTCTTAACATACCCTCAAAAAGCAAAGTGCAATTGTAACATAAACCAGGTTAGAGCAGAAATTAACTCTGAATTTAAAACATCAGTAGATGCTACTAACATTTTGGGTTGATTAGGAATGTCTTATTCTGATCTCTTTTAAAGAAAAGTACTCAAAATGCTATAGAAGGAGTGCAAAGTCTTCAGGCAAAAGAAAACAAGTTTGCTACTCTTAGTGCAATAGTGCCAAAAAATACCATGCCACAAAAAAAAAAATCAGTTGTGACACTTAGGCCTCAGGGCCTGTCAGCGGTCCATCTGGTGTATCTAACTGAATGATACCCACCATGGTTCACCAAAGAAAAGGACACCAACATGCAGACAGAAGAGCTGACTAATTTGCCTAGAGGGAAAGTTTTCCCTTTCTCTCAAATGGTGCAATCAGTGATATACCCTGTGCAGCTGAGCAAGGATTAAACTGATTAAGCCTTTTGCATATAGCATGTCTTTCAGCCCCTCCCTATTATCCGTGCCCAGAGGACCCATAATTTATTACTGACTGGTCCTGTCTCAAACTGGAGACATGAGAGGTGATCACTGGCTGCTTTCAAGCATGTGCTGGAGGAAGTGTGGCAGAATATATTGAAATCTTTTATTTATCATTCATATCTGGGGCCCTCGGATTATTATGAGGTGCTGCCCCAAGACAGTTGGCCTCCAAATCCACTAATTGCAGACTAGGGTAATCTATATCCTGTCTTGTGGTTTACCATCTTGCCAAAGGCTATATTTACAAGTGGTGTTCAAAGACAAGAACATGCACTTGTTTGTGTTGCCACACACTATGACTTTTCATTTGCAGCTTTAGAAAGAACCTGTGCCTACGGATGCTAAGATATGTGAGTGCCTCAGTCTGTAGGCTAAATCAATTAAATCAGATGCTGAGTTAAGACCTCATCCTTTGAATTATATGCAAATATTGTTGATCTCATTCCTTTTCTCCTGTCCATAATATGGCCTGAAATCAAGAAATTGGTGCATTTATTATCCTGATGGCATAAAATTACAAATGCTTATATTCAAGAGGGGATTTCCCCCCTTATACTTGTCTTTGCAAGCAGGACCGATGTTAGTGGTAGAAGAATTGGAGTGGTGATGGGGAATATAATATGAAGCTATGGATGAGAGCACAAAATTATGTGAACCAAATTTTGGAATAATTTTGGTGAAACGATTGATGCAGAAAACAAACTATGCAGCAAGCACTAGGATATATTGGTCAAGATGTTGCTAGGATAGGGTATCCTTGTCAAATGTGAAATGTAGAGAGGCCCTTTGCAGTATCTCCTCTCTCTTCCATTGAGTTCCATGAAGTGGAGAGCTGGACAAGATCTCAATGTCGACCAGTATTTGCATTTATCAAAGTTAAAACCAGGTTGTTCGAGTATGTTTTTGACCTTTAGTTGTTTTTAGTGCTTTAATGTGTTTTCTTTAGTTTTGTATTGTCTATTTTATCTTGTTACCTACCCAGGGTCTGTTTGCTTAGGGATAGGATACAAATATTGGAGATGCAGACATCATTCTTAATGCTAAACATTTTAGAGGATTATAACTCATCGTGCTAATTCTCTGAGGGAAAAGATTGCTTTGTAATCATTTTATACCTTGGTTAGTTGTGCTGAAATCTGTACTAGTGGACCCTATAACAACATTTTGTTATTTGAGAGCTTCAGTTCAGAATTTTAGCTTTAATGATTCTGAGTGGTCATTTCTGTCCATATTCATCCACCTTTTGGCTTCTGATATGTTTTTATAACCTGAAGCAATTTTTGATCACTGAAAATGTTTAGCAATAACAATAACATTTAGACTTACATGGTGCCCCTTAGTCCTTTACAACACTCTGAGTGGTTTACAATGTCAACATATTGCTGATATAACCTTGGTCAAATGATTGACCTTGGAAGGATGAGTCAACCTTGAACTGCAACAGGATTGAACTTCAAGCTGTGGGCAGAATTAGCCTGCAATACTGCATTTCACTGCCCCACCAAGGCCTTGTTGGTCTATTTAATTTTTTTTAATTGTCATTGGTTCTTTGGGTGAGTGGGATGATAAATATTTCTATACCACAAAAATGTGAATGATGTTACTCTTAATTTTAATGACCCTATCCTTTCTATATTGTTTAGGTGCCATCAAGTTGGAGTCTACTCTTAGCAGTCACGTATCTATATTTTCTTAAGTCTCGTTTGTCCTGAAGTAACTGAGTTCACTTACATAGTTCTGATTTTTCTATTCACATTGGTAGATGAATAAGTGTTTATAACCAACTGACCTTAGCAGACAAAATAAGAACACTTTTAATTATTCGCACTCTACAGATGGATTATTTATTTATTTTTCTCTCCATAATGGAATGTTGGAAAGATGTTATCAAAAAAGGTTGTATACTCCGTGTGCCTATCTCCATCAATACAATAACTGTCTGAAAACCATAGAAGGGGATCGAGTTTGGTGTGGAGGGATAAGCTAGCAAAAAGAACAAGAAAAAAAGACGTAAGGTGGAAAATGGATTGGATCAGCCTAAAAACAATCTTGAGGGGAGAAAAGTTTCAATGGAAGAAGTAGTTGGGCATCAGCTCAGAATGTTGCTAACCCCTCTACTTTGAGGGCTTACCTGGTCACATGAGTAGAGCTATCATTAATAGGGTGGGGAAAATTCTTTAACCTGAGGTATACCATCGTAATTAAGGAGTTAACAGTATTAATCAAAAGATTTTTACTTTTGAATATGGAAATACTTTGGAAAAACATGTCTTGCTTTTAAAAGATGAAATGCCTAAATCTGAGCAAAGAAATACCTCACTCCAATGACCAAAGCTTCTTAATTGTTATAAACATAACATCTACGGTATTCTGAGAAGTCATCCTGGCCCTGATACAAAGTACATCAGGACAGTTTAGACTCTGTCATTACAGATCCGTTCTGCTGCAAGCTATTCAACCAAAGTGTTGTCATCTTAAGTTAGAAAATGTCATTGGGAATACTTTCTCCAAAATTCACAAGCTTTCGGTTAAAAAGTAGGCAAACTAGTATTGCATACCAATCCAATCCATTATTTCATATAGTAAAGTTATTTATAGTTTTCTGCTCTTGAAATGTGATCAGGTAAACTACACATGATAATCTCAGTCTCAATTACAGTGGACAGGATACGGCTGGCTTCCGTTTTTTTAATGCCTTGGTCGGCTGGAAGTGTTGGAGGACTATCGGGTCACTAAGGCAGTGGCACAAAGCAATGATTGTATGAAAGTTCCCCATAATAATAATATGAAGGGAATGAAATCTGGAATTTAGGTCTATTGGTCTTAAGTCAGTGGTGGGATTCAGCCAGTTCGCACCACTTCGGGAGAACCGGTTGTTAACTTTCTGAGCAGTTGGGTGAACTGGTTGTTGGAAGAAAGCATTAGGGCAGAGAACCGGTTGTTAAATTATTTGAATCCCACCACTGTCTTAAGTTATACAGTTATAAAAACAATATAAAATATTGAACTACAAGTTGTGAGGGGCAAGGAATAATAAGAATTAAGAGATGTACAGTACTGTTTTATAGCATTCCTGAGATATTTAGCAGAATGGAAAGTCCTGATTATTACTGGTAGCTATAAATATCTTTAACGATGAACCAAGTTTACTTTTTAGGTTTATAAATGGCTCGAAACTTAGAAATATTGCAAAATGATACTCCTTAGGGCTCAGTTTGGAAGAGCTAATAGAAGTTTAAAGGTGAATGGAAAAAGATCTAAAGCAGATGTAAAAACTGTATGGACAATTTTTGGCTATGCATCAAGGCCTTCTTTAAATAAAATCTGGACATGAGACTTTCACAGGAATTCTATCCTTCCTTTTCATGCCCAAAATGTTCTGTGTTGCAGCTCACTAGCAATTTACAATAATAAAAATATGAAAGCAGTGCAACTAATAAAATCAAAGTAATAATGACTAGTTCTATATTTTTTGCTTTCTCCTTATTGAAATGTCTCTATTCTGAGGGTCCTTGAGGAAAGAATTGGAACAACCTTTCATTCATATATTGATAACTAACTGTGCTTCTTGATTCTATAATCCAACTCACGTATTTAAAACATTTAAATCTCTCCAGAAATTTAGTCCCAAACTCAGGAAATGATTACCAACAGGAAGTTCACAGATTCCAGACACATTGATAAGAAGAAGACAAGAAGGAATTCATAAATAAAAATCAGGCTCATTATTTGTATGAAATGTGTGTGTGTTCAGCTTGAGAGTTTCAAATTTAAGCCCTCTTGTCTTTTAAAGCAATGAACCTTTACTGTGTTGTTGTTTTTTACCAACATTTAAGATTCAAAGATTCTCCTTGTTTATGTGATAGTTTTGACTGGCCTAGGCCATGCTAGTTGCCACCATTCTCAGTTGCAGACTTTCATCCAAGGAGGTATATGAAGAATAAATTTGTACCTGACATTGATCTAGGAATGAGTGGGATAAATGTATAAAAACTGAGTTGTATTGATGGTTCTAAAATCTGGGAAATCAAAGAGTAAATAAGATCCAGTTTTCTAAAACAGCAAATAATTAGAGTGTGAATATTGCCGGAATTAACCATTTGGGGTTATGAGTGGCAAGAGTCACTATAAATTCTGGTTTGATTGATTTGCCAATAAAGCATATCTTCTCCTAAAGATCAATTTAGTGGGCTGATGTTACGGAGAACTGGATTACTTCTTTATATAGGGGGAATCTAAATTTTCTTATTAGGAAATAATACAATCTCTGCCACTATCAAAACAATTAAGACCACATCATTTTAGACTGCAAGATATAATATCTTTTCTATTTATGATATCAGCACAGTCAACTGGGGCAGCATGCATAAAGTACAATGGCAAATGAGCCAAAGAGCAGATGGGTTCTTACCCTTTATAGGCAATGGGTTGTTACTGAGCATGTTGTTCCTTGGTATGATGAATATGAAGTTGACTTATTTGCTACAGTTCCTTGGCATGATGAAGAATATGAAGATACATAATTTCTGACTGTTTGAAGTTTTGTTATAGTTCTGGAGTATAAAATAAACTCTTAAGAGTTATCTGCAAATGAAGGGATCTGCAAGCCTAAATGAATTAATGTTTCTCCTCAGCCTTTTAATTTAACCAAATTGTAATATTTACAGTATACTTATGTTTTTATTATTAAATATGTTGCATCTGTCTATAAGTGATTCTTCATACACTGTAAACAGAACGTGGCAAAATGCATAAATTGTGAAACTACTTTCATACTTATGCATCTTGTTTGCTATTTTGTATTCCTGTTTCAGATTGTGTGTGTGTGTGTGTTGGAAAGAACAATGTTTCCAAGACTCACAAATTGATACAATATACAGTAACTTTGGAGAGTTTTGTTCAATCTAGAGAAAATAGGGATGGGATAGAATAAATGTAATCGTTTTCATATAATTCAAGAAATACCAGGATGTGAGGGACAGGCCACTAATTAGTGACAACATTTTTTTTCTTCCAAAATATTATAATTATACTATTTTTGGGACAAAATGATGCTGCCAAGAAATGTTTTGTTTTTGCCTGCAATTACCACAGGGTCCAGTGAAAATTAACATGCAAGAATTGTAATCAGAATGCACACTTTTGTTCTCTTCCAATGAGCAAAGTAGACATTTCCATTTTTATTTTAAACCGGCGTTTAGAGAAATGTGTTGTTATTGTCTTCATTGTCATAATATTTATATTTAAATATAATAGAAAGTGATCTTTACTCAGATAATATTTACAATTTAATTGCAGAAAACTAAGGATGAGAACATAATTGTATATTATAACAGGGCCCCCCAACATTTTGGACACTAGGAACTGGTTCTGTGGAGACAGATTTTCCCACGGACCAGAGGTTGTGTGGTTTTGTGTGCTGCCTGCACCCCAGTTTTGTGTGCTGCCTGCGTGACCTGGTTTCTGGCATGTTGTGGTCCAGTGCCAGTCCATGGACCAGGGGTTGGAGACCCCTGTATTAGAATAAATGTATCCCAGCTAATATTCTGCATCCTATTTTCTACATTGGCCAACCTAATAGCAATATGGAAGCCTCAAAGCAGTGCATGAATGCAGGTTTGATGGCATTATTTTTCATAGCTTTTGTGGAGAATCGGAAGTGTACATGCATTTTAGTTTAAGTGAAAACATGGCTTGAATTGACGTATCGCTTTCCTTGATAATTAAGATTATAATACATCTTTCATTGATCTATCTTCTTGTTTTTATAAATGAGGGGTCCTTGGTGTTCTCTGAGTTTGGTTGTTTGTTTGTTTTTTTGCAGATGTTTCATTACCCAAACTAGGTAACATCATCAGTGCTAGCCCTAGCTTATTTTGAATTTCTAGAATGTGAAATATTTATCTAGAGACAAATATTCACCATATATAGACTTGTAGAGTGTCAATGTAACCTTGTTGCTATTTATTTAACCTAGAAGATAGAACATTGGGCTGAAATTCAGATTATCTATGGGGTCCTTGGTTCTCTCTGCTCCTTGGTTGTTTTCTTGCAGATGTTTCATTGCCCAAACTAGGTAACATCATCAGTGCTAGCCTATAATGAAACATCTGCAAGAAAACAGCCAAGCTCAGAGAGCACCAGGGGTCCCTCATTTCAACCCTGAACTACAAATATTCTCCTTTTATTGTTCTTATATTATGCAGATTAATACCCAAGAAAAAGTCAAATAGTAGTGATGAGACCATGACCTTTCCCATTACTCCTGTGTATGTTGGACTTTGAACTCGGGAATCTATAATGTCCTTCATCTTAGGCTTCATTCTGACCATTCTCTCAAGGAATTACTTTTCTATGGGGGGAAAAACAATCTGGTCAAAGGATAAATAAGATGTAAGAAGGGTACAAAATCATTGTATTTCTGACTGGTTTTAACTTGTTCTTTAGCATTATCTTAGTAATAGATCATTTTATCGATTATCAAAATTATTTCTTGTAAGATCTTCTGGCATTAAATTATTTTTGGACACACCATTTCTAACTTTCAGAGTGCTGCTAAAGATTTATTGGTTTATTATTGAATTATGTTTGAATCAATAGATTCAAAATGTTGACTAATGTGTAGTTTCTATCTTACCTTTAAATAACTGGAAATTGAGATATAATTATTGGCTGGAAATGTTTTAAGTTTTAAAAATTTATGCAAAATAAATCTATCTCTGATACTAATACTGTTGCACAAGTGGAAGTTGCTTCTGTTACATACAAAGGAACACTGAATTTTTGCCAATACCCTTAACCTAGTCTAATTGCAGGCACACCAGAAGCAGTTAGATCTGGGAACTTGCAGCCTGGGGCCGGATGCGTCATACGCTGGCCACGACCACCCCCAGTTTAGCAAAGAGGGGGAAGTTGTGATATGTCACATGATGACAACATGATGATGCAAGTTTGATATCCCGGAGTTAGATGGTTAGCTTCTTTAGCTATTGAATTCTAACATCCATCGCATTGCAATTCTACGGCTCCATATTATGGTGATTTTATTATGGTTTCATCTCATCAGTTTAATATTTTATTTCCATGAAACTAATAAATGAGATAGACTCATTACATGCAAAGCAAGATAGTTCAAGCCGTGATTTGTCATAATTGTGATGATTATGGCTTACA
>JANHFT010002655.1:271224-284259 GCA_032467955.1 Pseudoxenodon macrops | reverse complement strand
CCATAATCATCACAATTATGACAAATCACAGCTTGAACTATCTTGCTTTGCATGTCTATCTCATATATTAGTTTCACTTTTTAAGTTGCATTCCTGAAATAAATGAACTTTTGCACGATATTCTAAGTTTTCGAGTTTCACCTGTGTGTGTGTGTGTGTGTGTGTGTGTGTGTAGTTCTCAGCTTACGATCACAATTGAGCCCAAAATTTGTATTGCTAAGTGAAACGTTTGCTAAGTGAATTTTGCCCCATATTACAACCTTTCTCACCACAGTTGTTAAGTGAATCATTGCAATTGTTAAATTAGAAACAGAGTTGTTAAGTGAATCTGGTTTTCCCATTGACTTTGCTTGTTGGAAGGTTGCAAAAAGAGATCACATGACCCTGGGACACTGCAGTGATTGTAAATGTGAGTCAATTCCCAAGTGTCTCAATTTTGATCATGTAACCATGGGTAAGCTACTATGTTCATAACGGTCCCTAAATGAATTGTTGTAAGTTGAGGACTACCTCTATGTTCTGACGATTTATTTAAATTGAATTTGTATATCAGTTATGATTGCAAGACCTCGGTAGATCCTATATGTTAAATTAAAAAAATAAAATAAAAACCTACAATCTTTCATACCGTATTCCATGTTACTGCAAATGCTCACCTGTTTTTCCTGAAGTGGCTTTGGAGTATCAGGTGGAAAAGCTGCAGTGGTAGGGAAGCAGAATTTGAAACAAATCGAGTACAGTATATAGTAGTAGTGGGAAAATGTCTAGTACAATCGCTCTGTTGATTGCAACTTTGTAAGGATGTACAAAATTAATGTGACACAGATCCATTTGTTTCTGAAGCATGTCAAACTATCCCTGGACTGTCCAGTTCTAAGGGTGGTAAGGCATTTTCCAAAAGTAAATCCTCTGAACCAGAAACAATTCAAGTTGTACCACTTCCAGAAAGATTTAGAAACGACTAGGTTAAATCTCCAAGAATGGCATGGTCCCAATAAGATTTGTTACATCCCGGAGAAACTCAAATATTCTGAATATTATGCACAGAGCAATTATTTTTGTACATCCCTATTAAGTTTTTAAAGTTATGTAAGTAACTTGTGTCATCTTGTCTGAGCATAGTTTAGAATTTATGCTATATATTACATTTTGGAAAAGATACTACTACTGTAATTTAACATTTGCATTCAAGCAAAAATCACAGACATAATTTATTATAGTGAAAAAGTCATCAAAACTGTATGTAAATAATTATGGCTTTTACATTAATTTGTATCTTTTTTTAGGTTATCATGAGTACCACATATGATTGGATTAAACTAATCAATGCTGAAGATGATCCCTTTTGTAGACAAGACTTTTAAGATCTGGGATTTCATATAATGAAGGTAAGGAAAGTTACTTTCATGCAAATAACCAGTCATTAAAATTAGACTTGTATGATTATAGTTGAATCAATATGAAATCGAATAACAGTGGAGTTAAAGAAGCATGCCCATATAATCATAATTTTTAATAAACTGCCTATGACTGGACAATTTAACAATTTGATTGATAGTGGTTATTCATACAGGTGGTCCCTACCTTAATCTCACTTACATGTATGCCTTATAGTGTAAGCAAGGTAAATTTCCTGCTGTTCCGTTTCTGTAAACTATAAAATTAGAAGGTTGAATTGTTGGTATTAATATTATGAAATTCTGAGTGGATTATTATATGGTTGAATCCTGCCTAGAGTATCAGTGACCAAGCTGCATTTGCTGATTTCTTTCAATCTGAGTAAATATTATAATCCAGTTAATGTTTCTCATTTTCTATTGAATCGTTTATATTAAATAAATGTTCTTAAAAATTAATAACATAATTAGGATCAGGAATATATGTAAGATTTGGGTTATATGTAATAATATTTTAAAAAGCAACATAAAATATAAAACTTGTTTACTGATTTAAGTAGCAATGTTCAATAAGATTTCTTAAGTAATCTGCTTTGCAAAATATATTTTATATATCTCTAAAAATAAAATGCATTGTAAGTTCTAAAATAAGTAGCTGACATTAAGAGAATTTTAATGCTATTGTTTATTCTCACTGTGCAGTTTCACAAGGCTAACATAACTACTGTGCATATTTTGTAAGTCTGTTACAGAATTGCAGAATTTTATTTTATGAGGATCTCATCATTTTCACTTAGGTCATTAATAAATGTATGATTCACAAATATCCTTACAGTTAGCGGAATACATTTGACACCTTTATTGACTTGGTATTTTTAAAAATCTCATTTTTCTTTAAGGTACTAAGACAGTTAAAACAATAAACAATGTTATAAAATTAAATATTTTAAAAAACCACATGAGACTTAAATTGCAATTCGTTTTATGCTTCATGATTGACTTTCATATCTGAGGCAGTTTTTATCATGCAATATCCTTGTCTATCCTGATTTTATACAGGAAAAACAATAGTAAACAATAGAGATGAAAAAGAGGTACTGCATGACTAAATTCAAAGGAAAAACTACTTATATTTCCAAACATGAAATTGTAATGCAGTAGGAAAAATGTAGCTTCCATTCAAGTTCAGAGGGATCAAGATTAGGAAGACACAAACTGATATGAGAAATGCTGATGAAGTAGAGATGTAACAAAGAAATGGGGAAATACTTAGTTAAGGTATTTAACAGTTGAGATTTTTTTACTTCAGATAAAAACGTACATTTCACCACCAAAAATAACTAGTAAATCAAACCCCAAAAAAATGACTTGCCCTTTAAAAAGTTCCAAAATGTTTGTTGGATAAATACTTTTATTATATGATATCCTAAAAATTAAAGCTCTGTGTCTGCTAAAACTCTTCATTAGATAATAAACAAAGGCAATTTGGAAAAGAGATTGTGCTGAACCATGGAGTCAAATTCTGGTTCATGTATTACTCTAAAGTAATATTCTTCCAAGCCAGTAGGAGAAGGCAATAGTACTTAGGAAACTGTGTCTTAAAACTAATAAATCAGATATTGATATATAGTGGCTTCCCAGAATGTGTTTCTGGCATCAGCTGGAATATACTTCGCATTGGAAATTGATCAAATAAATATTGATGCAGTGTGGCCAAACTAATTTAAAAATGCTGATTTTAATAAAGATTGAACAATAATGTACTCAAAATAATTTGCTGGAAACTGTTGCAATGAATTTATTTTTATGTCATAAAATCATCAGTTTTAGAAACTTAACATATCACTGTTTTGGTAAGCCACAATAAATAATGTTCAGACTATCCCAGGAGCAAAAGAGAAATATGGTTAGAATGCTGAGTCAGAAGATTATTGAGAGATTGATTGCTCGGCAGTTTGAAACCGGAGAGCGGACCACGTGACCAAATGAGCTCCCAGCAATTTGTCCCAGCTCCTGCCCACCTAACAGTTTGAAAGCATGCAAATGCAAGTAGATAAATAGGCATCACTTAGGTGAGACAATACCGTGTTTCCCCGAAAATAAGACAGGGCCTTATTTTCTTTTGACCCCTGAAATAAGCGCTTGGCCTTATTTTCGGGGAGGTCTTATCATTTTTGAGGTGCAGGAGGCAGCGAGCTTGGTCACTTCATGGCTGCTGCTGTGTTTTGGGGAGGGCTTATTTTCGGGAGATGGCTTATTTTAGCGCATGCGCTCAAAAGCCTGATTGGACTTATTATCAGGGGAGGTCTTATTTTCAGGGAAACAGGGTATTAGATGAATGGTTTAGCCAGAATAGAGACAAACAAGAGAATTTTTTAAAAAATCGATCAAAAGGAAAGAGGGTGAGGGATCCTGAGTGGCCTGTGGCCCATGTGGCAGACGGGCAAGAGTTGATCTGAGGATTGCTGGTTGCTAACTCACAGCGGTGAATCCACTCGAATCAATTTCACATCTCCTGTCCTCTTGTTTTACAGTATGCAGAAGCAGCTGCTGACACTCCCTTGGCTGAAAGCTGTGAAAAAGCAGAAAACCTTGGGGCTGTTGACAAATCTTTGAGGTATAATTTGTTTTTCTGGATAAACATGATGGCGGGGTGTTTGCTGGTCGCATGCATTTTCTTCTTCCCCTAGTTTGTTTATTTGATTTTTCAGCCCACTTTTATCAGTAACTCAAGGCAGTGAGCATACTTCATACTTTTTCTTCCCCTTTTTTCCCCTACAACAATAACTCTGTGAGGCGAGTTGGGCCGAGAGAGTGGCTGGCCCAAAGTCACCCAGCTGGCTTTCATGCCTAATGTGGGACTAGAACTCACGGTCTCCTGGTTTCTAAGCCAGCACCTTAACCACTTTAGCTTGTACTTTTTACCGTAGTCTGCCTGGACCCACTTTGTCAAAGAGGGATGATGGAGGAATTGTATATGTTTTCCTCTGCAGAACCCAATGGGAACTTTTTAAAAATGTACAATTGTTTCATTTGTAAACCCTTCACTTTCAATTGGAGGTTTCACTTGGTCCACAAGCAAAATAGTTCAGGATCAATAGTTCATCTTACCTAAGAAGAAAGCTTTAGTAACTTTTTTTAAAAAGGGGAAGTTTTTCTAGTTTGGCAACATCCGTTGCTATTATTTCAGTCAGTTGCAATGACACTTAGACTTATAGCAATAGCATTTAGACTTATCCTACAGCTTCAGAGTGCTTTACAGCACTCACTAAGAGGTTTACAGAGTCAGCCTATTGTCCCCAACAATCTGGGTTCTCATTTTACTGACCTTGGAAGGCCAAGTCAGATATAGTAGGTGGCTTAGGCAGCACAATGTGTTTAGCCATAGTTTCTTTAATTAAATTATATTGTTTGAACTGTTAAGCTGTGTTTGCATATCACACTAAGTTATAAAACGAGGTTTACAAACCACACTTGTTGGGTTCATGTTAACATAAATCAAAACCATAACTTTATTATGTTCTAGTGCAAGTAGTGTTCCAGTTTATATGTTCAGCCCATGTTGAAGTGTCAAATTCAGGGTTCCTGCCAGATCTCTTAACTGTTGCCTGCCAATGTTTCTGGGCATGCTGATACAACATGTGACAATTTCACACCTCCCACAGTAATTTTATCCAGGTCCCTGTATTTATGCAGAACCATTTTCATGCACAAACATTTTCTCACTTGTTTTACAGTGAAGAAACTGCACGGGCTATGATTCAATGGACTCAGCATGACGATTCTTCAGAAAACTTTTGTGAAGCTGATGGTACTGTTGATGTCTCCATTGCCTGTGTTTCTATTAAGGCTTTAAGGTGGTTTGCAAGGATAACAGAATAACAGAAAAACCCCTAGTGCCCACAACCTCTGGAGGATTTAAAGAAAGCTGGCATATGTATTTGAGATACACAGACACATGTCTGTTATCTTGATGGTCACCCTCTTACTTTTATGTAAAATTTAAACTCCTCTAAACTACCTGGAGTGGGAGGAGAACATAAAAGAAGATAGCAGAAAGCTGTGGTCCAAATCAGAGGTCCACAACCTTTACAACTTGGCAGCCCAGTGTGAATGGGAAAGGGAAACCAGGCTGCTGCTTGTGGACATCCAGCTGTGCATGTGTGGGCCGACTAGCTCAGATGGCCTGGTTCCAAACAGACCATGGTAGTAGGCCATGGCTCAGAGTTTGGGGATCCCTGGTCCAAATTATAGTGCTTGCCGTTTATTTGGTTATATGATGAAAACAGAAAATATTCCTGGGCATTATCTAGATGTTTGGGGAATAGCTGTATGTATTCACAAGGGGACATCTTTAGAGAGCATTCAATGGCATCAAAATGCTAGGTATGACAAGGTGATCAAGGCCATTCCTTTTTACATGTGTAGGTTGGGTGCATTGCATATTAGAAAGGGACGGTATGGCCTAGTCATGCCCACCATTTTGCTATCGCAAGTCTGCCCTGTTTATATAAAAACCACACAAGGAATTTTAACACCGATTTCATTGCCAAAGGAGATAATGAGGAAAATGTTGGGAGTAGCTGCAATTCTCAAATCTGAAATGGTACCTGCTTCTGGGCCAGCGCCATACAGCCTCACGGCAGATCAGCTGCTTCTTCCCAAAGGGGATCTTCAGAAAAAATGGACTGAGTCATGATGTCGAAGGGAGACAGGGGTAGGACCCAAAGGGGTGGGAAGTGGGTAGTGGAGCACAGGTAGCTCAGGTTTGGGGGGCCTGGGAGACCACACAGGAGCTGGGGAGGTGTTGCAGCGTGATCCTGGTCCTGTGGTGGTTCTCTCATGGCCTCCCCTATACCTTGAGACACTCTGTGCTCTGCTTAATGACTGCAAAGATTGTGGTTGCTAAGCAAGGTGATGGTGTGGCTGCCTTGTTTAGCAACCACCATAACACATGACTCTAATGGACATGCTCCATTGCCATTGTCATAAGTCAAGGACTACCTGTAGCACTTCCAGTGTTTGTAGAATGAAATGATTCTAAACTATCATGGAAGCTTTTGCTAGTTTTTATCAGATTCTTGCCTGATTAAATGAGGAGTGTGTCTTGCACAGCACGAATCCACAACAGAGAAAGTTGTGGTTTTTTCCCCCTCATCTGTTTTATGTTGGGGAAAAATGGAGCACTCAGGTAAAAACTACAAAAGCAATTGTCAAGATGCATCCTCAGGTACATCCTCATTCTCTTTATCCCTCTTTTTAATGCAGTTCTTTTTCCTTTCCAGATATCCATTCTCCTGAAGCAGAGTACGTAGATTTGCTTCTGAATCCAGAACGTTACACTGGCTACAAAGGCCCTGAAGCCTGGAAGATTTGGAACAGTATTTATGAAGAAAACTGTTTTAAGTATGTTTATTTGGCTAGGCCTTAAAAAATTTAAGATCCACCCCTCCCCAAAAAAAACACCATACTCATCTATTTTTCTCCTGGCTAAATTTCCTAAGGATTTCTAAGATTGGACGGTTTATTTATACTTTTAACCCCTCTATATCCTGCTTTTCAATCTAGTTGCTGAAATAACCTCAAAAACAGCAAAATTATAGCATAGTTTCAGCCTCAGTCCATGGAAAAGATGTTTGTAAATGTCTTTAAAAGGGTGAAAAAGTAACAGCATTTTAAATATGCACAGAGACTGACTCACATGCTATGCTAACTCAGTTAACAATGGCTTATTAAAAAATCTGGAGTTGGCTGGCATCACACAACTAGATCTGTGCTCTGCAAACACAGTGACTGTATTTTCCCAACTTGTTGAGCTAAAAAACATACCATTTAATAAAAGAACAGGGCTATGTTGTGACTTATCTTGGGCATCTCAGCTATGCACAGACGTGTCCTCAGTACAGATCGCAGCTCTGCCACAAATTCCTTTGGTGTCCTTTGGCAAAGTGTTTTCTCTCTCTCCAGCCTTTGTTTCCTGTACCGCTAGTACAGACAGAGTATTACATCACGGTTATGCTTTCACTACCGGTATACCTAATAAATAAAGGCAGCATGTTAGAGAAATCATGGCTGTTTGACTTGAATAATATAAAGGAGCAGCCTGTGTTACCACAACTTCTTGAAGTTATCTTACTTATTAACTTTTTTTTTTTTTTGGCCACTGCTTCAATCTTGAATCCTGGCAATTAATGGAGAAATCCATATAGTTTTCTAACCAACATCAGAAGTAATTTGTCTTTCAAGAACTGAGAGAGAGCGAATTGCCTAGAGGTAAATTCCATCTCTAAGACAAGACTAAAACTCAAACTTTGCCAGTTCTAATTCAGTGTTTTAATCACCACACCAAATTGGTTGTTATCATCTGCGTGCCATTGGTTAGATACCGAAAGAATTATAGCAATGTGAAAAACTTTATAGAGTCTTCCCTGGTTTTAGAGAGTTGATTAAAGCTTTCCCCATCCAGAAACTCTGTTACATTATAGATTCCATCATCCCCAGCAATGCCAATTGCATGGAATTTAGTAGTTCAATATATCTAGAAGGTGCCAGGTTGGGATAAATAAAGACTTTAAAAGAAAGGATAAATCAGAATGCATCCTTGAAAGAAAGTTTGCCTTTCCCATATAAATTTGTCTAGCCAGCAATTAAGATGATATATTTGAATAAATTTTTCCATCCTTTTGAAATTAGTAACTTCAAATGCTTCTCTCTAAATATTCGTCTAGTTCACTCCCTTTAGCCTTTAGGCCTAAATTAAAAGTGATTTTATTTGCTAGAAATTACAATGAAAGTATTTCAGTTCTATGGTGGTCAATTGCTTTTAGTTATACCTTTAACCAATATTATTTGTACATGGTTTTAACTATAAATAATTAAAATACATTTATCTTATAGGCCTCGCTCAGTAAAAAGGCCTTTAAATCCACTGGCTTCTGGCAGAGGTAAGCTTATCTTTCCATTATAAGAGAAAGTTGATAGTTAGTGGACGGAGTTGCCATGTGCCTGCAAGTATTAGGGTTATTGATAAAAGAAGAGGGGCAAAATTCAAATTGGATTAACATTTTTCAGTGCGTATTAGTGTCACATTTCATGCTGCTTCACTATTTAAAAAAAATCTCTAAACATGGGAGGGCAATCAAAAGAGGAGAAAATGGCAAATAAGAATGGAATGGAGTCAAAGATAGGAAGAAAGCAAATAGAAACAATAACTTCTTAAAATATTTGTCCATTCAAGTGAAATAATGAAGTATTTTGATTAGCTGCATGTCCCTCCCCATCAGTCTAGAGATCTGGAATAAATTAGTGTCAAATTTCATGCTGCTACACTATTAAAAAAAATCTCTAAACATGGGAGGGAAATAAGAATGGAATGGAGTCAAAAATAGGAAGAAAGCAAATAGAAACAATAAGTTCTTAAAATATTTGTCCATTCAAATGATTAAGGCACCAGGTTAGAAACCGGAAGACTATGAGTTCAGATTCGACCTCAGTCAAAAATGCTAGCTGGGTGACCTTGGGCCAGTTATTCTCTCCCAGCTTAGTCCACTTCACAGGGTTGTTGTTATTGTGGGGAAAATAGGAGGAGGAAAGAGTATTGGGTATGTTCTCCGCCTTGAGTTATTTATAAAAAAAATAAAATCAGGATACAAACAAAACCCTTATAGATAAAATAAATGTAGGCTACAAGGAGTATTATTGATACTGTGAGAAGTCAAAGGGTGGCCAAATAAGATTCTTTGTAGAATAGGAATAATACTAAAGTATTTTGGTTTAGTTGCATGTCCCTCCATATCAGTCTAGAGATCTGGAATAAATTGTGTAAGTCTGATCAATGACTGAACTAAAGCAGTTTCACTCCGAATCATGTAAGTCTTGGGGAAAAGAAGCATAATAAATTCAGCAAAGCAAGATAAGATCATTACTATTTTAAAACAAAGTAGTAGTTCTTGGGGTAGAATGGAGATTGATGCACAAACTTAATATTTTTAGTACCAGTTGTATTACATTGTGTTAGGGCCAGGCAATGAGTGCTCACTAGAGTCTTTGGACTGCAACTCCCATAATCCTTTACTATTGGCTTTACTGTCTGAGGTTGATGGGAAAGGAAACTCAGAACATTCAGAGGCAAATATTTTCTATTTTATCAGACTGCTCCAGGGGTGGCTTCTAACTTACCTCACCGCCGGTTCGCTGCTTCCCGCACCATGTGGGCGCGCCTCATAGGTGCGCACGCTTTACACACGCTTCACGCGCATGCGCAGTACAAAAAAATTCCCAAAAATTTCGCTCCGCCAAAAAAAGGCTAAAAGCAAGATGGCAACACATGCGCAGTGCTGGAAACTTGGCTTCTCTGCATTCGCAGAAGAAAAGAAAAAAATCAGGAAAAATTCACACAAAAAAATTTCCCCAAAGATTTTTTTCAAAAAAAAAAAAGATGGCGGCGTCCACGGACCAGAACCGATTCTAGGACGTCACCAGCTGCTTACTACCTACTCTATAGAACCGGTTCGAACTGGTAGGAACCCACCTCTGGACTGCTCATACCCATAAAAGTAACATAGAAATAACTTAAGACATTTCATCTGATTGAAATGTAATCTCTTCCTTTTCTATTTTTAATTTGCTTTTACAGGAGTAAGAGAAAATGAAGGTGAGTGCATTCTCAGCAATAACCAAGAGGATAGATATACTGATGGATGTTAATTATTTGGTCTTTGGGAGGGGGAATGTCGGTATTTAGCAAAATGCACACTGACTGCCATTTCTTCTTCCCTTCTTTACACTTCATACTCACTCTTCCAAAATTAAGTGCCTTCCAGATGTGTTAGGACTTGGATATGTTAGCTGGAAGGTGCCAGGTTCATAAACATTATGTTGGGTGAGGACCTAGTTGAGTTCATCCTTCTTCTTAACAGTCCTTTATTCTGCTGTAGGAAGAATATGTTGCCAGCATGTACCAATGTATTAGCTCAGAGGTGTCAAACACAAGGCTTCCGGGCCAGATTTAGCCTGTGGGGTGCTTAAATCTGGCCCGCGGGGCCAGCCTGGAAATAGCAAAGGACTGGCCCGCAATGCCTATGGCAGCCAAAATGGGTCATGAGGGGGCTGCATGTATCCCCCTGTGCCCCATTTTGGCCAGCAGAGTGCTGCAGGAGGCCATCCAAGCCAAAAAGGCCATCCAAGCACATGCCCCCATCTTGCCCCGTTTTGACTGGTTGGGTGCTGCAGGAGGTATTCATACCATCTCATCCACACACACACACGGTGGCTGGCCCATGGAAGAGAACTACAATGCTGATCCGGCCCTCGCAGAAATCCAGTTTGACACCCCTGTATTAGCTGATAGGGTTGGAGCTAAGAAGTGGAAGAATTAAGACTATTTTACTAATGTGCGCAGCAGGAGGAGATGGTCATCAGATGCAATGTTGAGATGAGACCCTGCTTTTAGAAAAATTAATATACTCTAGTAGTCAACCTTGGCATTAGATGCAACAAATGAAACTTATCATCTGTTTTGAGAAAACGTTTGTGATGGCTCTTTCTCTCTTTCCAGGGAATATGTTTTACAGCTGGTTGCAAGGTAACTGATTTTTTTTTTTACCACTTTAACTAATGCACTGTGGATTGCATTAGAGATGCAACGTTGATTATACTGCAGAATTAAATTTCTACCCTTCGATTTGCCATAGTTTTCTCTCAATGTTTCTTACAGATCTCTGTGTGGAGAAGAGAGCTTTCTACAAACTTATTTCTGGTCTTCATGCAAGCATCAACATTCATCTCAGTGCCAGATACCTTTTGCAAGGTTGGTGGCCTCACTTTCTTCTTAGTGCTCAAAAGTAGCTTTTTCCAACTTCTAGACAGGGGAAAGGGGAAGAGTAGGTCCACGTCAGAGGTGGGTTCCTACTGGTTCTAGAAAACCGTTAGTAACTCAGCAATAACATCATGGAGCCGGTTCCTTCTGTGTCTCCATGGGTGCTGCTATTTTGAATTTTGCTTTGCGCATGCGCAGAAGCTAATTTTTGCTTCTGCGCATGTGCAGAAGCTATTTTTTGATTGCTGCACACACTCATGTGAGGCGCGACCCTGAGCGAACCAGACTAGTATGTGAGACAGGGAAGTGAAGCTTATTTAGAGCTATGGTCTCTGGGCAAAGTTTGTCAAGTTTTATTATGACTGTTCACAGATTTTCCATGCACAATACTGGATGTAACCAAATGACTGAGCAAAACAGAAGTTTTACAAGAAGTTCTGAGGCAATAAAATGCAGGATGAAAGAGCCAAACCACACATAAAATAGGAAGTATGAGATCATAGAATGATAGAATGCCTTGAATTTTGTTTCACCTTTCAGCAGGATCAAAATTTAATTGGATCAGCTATATTGGCAAAGAAGCTCCTTTAATATTTTATTTATGTGTTGTTTTCCCTGATCTGGTTTTCTTTTTCATATGCTATCAAGAAGTCCCTAGCTCAGTAGCTGAGTCTTCTGTTTACTCTTATCAGTGAATTTAAGACAGGTGGGAGCAAATAAAAGTATGTCTTTGAAGATACCACAGGGGGGAAAAAAAACTCCCTGCAGTGACTGAAAGGTGGCAAATATATGAACCAGAAATAGGTTTGACTGATTTGATTTATAAGAGTGCTCAAGTCCATGGCTATTCTGGGCGATACACAGTTATAAAATCACTACTAAAAAGATACTGTAAGAAACCACAGATATCCAGAAGGAAGAAAGGTCATTCGTTCTAAAAACAATATGACACACAGGGTTGGATTAGATTAGATTTTTTTTTATCCTGCCTTTATTGTTTTTATAAATAACTCAAGGCAGCAAAAACATATCCAATTCTCCTTCCTCCTCCTAATTTCCTCACAACAAAAACAATCCTGTGAGGAGAATTGGGCTGAGAGAGAGAGGAACTGGCCCAAAGTCACCCAGGTGGCTTTCAGGCCTACAATCTGACTAGAACTCACAAGGTTTCTAGCCTGGTGCCTTACTTGGAGGAACAACCTGTTTTTACGGGACCTTCTAAATATAGAAGTTGGCAATGCTTCAAATCTCATCCATTAAACAATGTCATTTGATGGGACTTACAAAATGTGCATTGTCTGTATAAATTCCCACCTTCTGGAATAATATTCCCTAAGATCTGCCTGAGAGGTAAGTGGCCATACAAAGAAAGAATGAATCAGTCAGTCAGTCAGTCAATCAATCAATCCCATTAGATTTTTTTTTTAACAATATGATTGAAGTTGTCCACCTGCGTATATAAGGAAAAGAAAAAAAGCAGACAGTTGTGGGATGAGTGGGTACTTTTTAAACAAAAAAACATTTTGGTCACAGAATGGTGTTCTGATGTGATGATGTCACTTAGCAAGTGCAACCTCTTCCTCCTATAGCTTTGATTTGTTCTACAAGTCAGAATAATAGCAATACATACAACAGTCATGATATATCGATTTCGACCCTTCTATCCTTGGGCTGAATTTCAGCATCGCAATCTAGGCTAGGGGGGTCTACAGCAGGGGTGAAATCTAATAATTTTTCCCTACCGGTTCTGTGGGTGTGGCTTATTTTGTGGGCGTGGCTTGGAGGTCAGGTGACCAGGTGGCCGTGAGTTTACACTTTACA
>JANHFT010002655.1:236232-260754 GCA_032467955.1 Pseudoxenodon macrops | reverse complement strand
TGAACAAGAAAGCAAAAATAGAGCAGGTGTACTAAAAAGTCATTACTTTTAAAGAAGGCTACAGTGAATAGCAACATGAATATTTAAGCTTTTTTTTTTTTAACTATACAATTGCTCACTGTTGCAAAAATTCAATCTTGACTTTAGATATGGAATCAGTGGGTAAACACAATTTATAATGCTTTGGTATATTTTGGTACAGCAGTATCTCTGTATAGGGTCTGGTTGTACATGCTAACTCCATCTCTATGTCCTCATCTCTACTGGTCCTAACCTCTTTGTACTAAAATTCTATAGTAAATTGAAAGATCTGAAAGGAACTCCTTTGTGCATTCATCTAAGCATGCTTGAACCCTGTGTCACACTCTGTTTTTGCAATCTTGATGTCTGATCTGTAAATAAATATACATAAGTACTAAGTACAAACAGAAAGTAGTTTGGGATAGTGAAAAATCTGTAATAATAATCAGGAAACATCATGAGACTAGTGGTGTGCTACTGATGCAGAAATATTTTACAAGTATATAGTTGACGTTGCTAGGTAGATGAGATTTTTAAAAAGTCAAACAATATTTTAATAATAAAAAAATATCATTAGTATACTTTGATTAGTAATGCTTATCATTGATTAGTAATACTTTCTTTTTAGTAAATATGAAAAAGAAAAGAAAATCATATAAGAAACAAGGCAAATAATGCCAAAAGAAGGGTGTCATCATTTAACACAGTAAAATGCTGCTGATATCTTTTTTTTTATGTTTGCAATGTTTTTGTTGCAAATGTAAGTTGCAAAAAGTTGTTAAAAGTCAGGTGGTTTAATGCATTATTGTTATTATTATAGATGGTCACTCAGTCAGCCAGATGTTTAGATTAGACATGGCATTTTTATCCACCTATCAAATCCTTCCCAAGAACTAAAATAGGCAGACGTTATTTGATAGTGTTATTATTATGGTTGCCCGCATAGTCAGCCAGAACTATTATTATATATAAAACAATGTGAAATTACAACTGCCAGATCTTTAGCTGATGCTGGCCTTCATACCCAATGAGTTCTTCCCAAGAACCTAATAGATTGTAATATATCAGTATAGTGTATGTGCAGATCCAAGAAGTGTGATACTTGTAGGCTTCATTCTAATGGCTCCTGAATGGTTTGCCCAGTGTCCGTTTCTGTTCGTGATTTTATCCACTGGTAGTCCTCAACCTATGACCATAATGGGGACTGCCCATTATGGTCATAAAACCACTCATGACCAACCTAAGTTTATAACCTTTATTTGCAGTTATATCATGAAATGACTGTCACGATTGTTAAGCAAACACTGCAGTTAAAAATCAACTTCATTGCTCGCTATGCCAATAAATGCTAGTTTTCAACAATTGTAAAAATATTGTTTAAAAAAAAGTCACATGACCATGAGGCATTGAAAATGGCTGTAAATACGGGCCAGTTGCCAAGTGCCCAACATCAATGCATTCAATTTCTAATTTTCCATAAAGCTTCAGATCATCCTTAGGAAGCAAGTGTGAGATGTTATTAGCACTTTTTGCTGTTTGACATCAAAGAGTTGTTTTCACCAAAATCACTGAAATTATTTTCACTGAATGGGTTTATTGAATGGTTTTTTTGTTTTGCTTTTTGCCTGTGGGTTGTTGAAAGGCAAGGCAAGCATGAGGCCACCCCATGCTCTTCTCTGAAGATGTTAAAATATTCAGGTTCGGTTCATGAGATGGTTACAGGAACATAACCCTGGTATAGAGATTTCAGTTAAGAGTTCTGCTATAATTTACCCAACCCCAACAATTAACAAATGGTTCTAGGAGACGTATAGGCAGAACTGGGGGTGGGCGTGGTGTTAGAGTTAAACGAAACATCAGTTTAAGCTCCTTGGATTGCCACAAGAGATCTAACTCCAGTCTCCCCTTGAATTCCATTGATCCTTATCTAATGCCAATTTATGATCTAATGCCGATGATCAGTTGAGTGGATTCTTGTGTATCAGCTTGAATAAATTTTCTATGCTACAACCTTACTAGGACTCCTGATTCTTTGTGCCTGACAGATGTTTTGGGATTGCATCCAAGGCACCTATTACTATTGGTTACTACTGTTGCTGTCATTTCCCACTGTCATTTTATTTCTGTTTTCAGGTCTTTGTATTTTGTTATCTTCTCCAGTTCTTTCTCTTCTCTTTGGCTGTCTCCAATACTGCCAAGTCTACTATCCAGGCTTTTTGGTCTTTCTTACTGACAATTGCTAAGTCTGGGGTGTTATGTAGCAGGTGCTTGTAAAGTCCAGAGCACTTTAGCTTCTTCATTTTCAATGACTTTCTCTATTTTATGGTCCTACCAGTTCTTGCTTGCAGGCAGATGGTATTTCTTGCCGATCTTCCAAAGCACCATTGTCGCTGCTTTGTCATGCCATTGTCTGTAGTCGGTCAGTCTGTGCCATATTATTGCAACAGCTAACCAGGTGGTCCACTGTTTCTTTAGTTTCTTTGCAGAGGCAGCCCTTGCTATCTATTGCTGTTCTTCTCAATTCTGGCTTTGTATGCATATGTTCTTAAGGCTTGGTCTTGTGCAGCCAGAATTAGCCCTTCTGTCGCTTTCTTCAACATTCCTGTTTTTAGGCATTGCCAGGCCTTGTTATTTTGTGCTTTGCCTGCTTCTCTTTTTTAATGTACTGGTCATGTAATACTGAGACTATGGTTGTGTTGGGGCTTAAGAAGTAGAATTATGAGATTGCTGCATGTAAAAAAAAAACCTTCTAAAATAATTTGTATGTTTCAGTTATGCTTTCTGTTATAAATAGTGGAAGAAATCCCTTTTAGCTGTAGAAGTTTTCTGTAGGGCTTACAATATGAAACCCTTTCATTTTCTTAAATAGAGAGTTCAAGTATCAGTTACTAATTCCATGAGAGAAATGGGGATGGTATTAATCATTTTTAAAATGCAGTATATGGACAAATGCTTACCATGGCAACTATCAGTTCACAGGGTGAGGGAAAAGTCATAGGGAGTTTACAAGTGGTTTCTCTTTTATCGGCCTAGGTGGCATATATGCATTTTTTTTCTTTTTTCTTTTTTCTGTGATGTTGTATTGACAAGGCAAGTCAATTGGTTGTTTTAATTCTTTAATTTTTAAACGAACAACTGCAAGTGTGCCATTTCTAGAAAACCAAAGCACATATTCCCTGTCAGCAGAAGGATTTGTTAAGAAACTGTTCATAAAACATGTTATTAAAGCCTGTCACTTTGGGCATAAACATATTATTAAAGCTTGTCACTTCTTTATAAGATGTCTTAAAGGCATTCATTTTATTGACCAAATTGAAGTTTCTGCTTTTTTACACATGAACTTCTTAAAAAATAATTTCCTTTTTGCCTGCTTCTAAATTACAGTATATTGAAGCAAAAGACAATAATGTTGCTTGCAGAGTTTTCTTCTATATTTAAAACAGCATGCTGGTGTATTTGTACACTTCGGTTATAATTCTGTTACAATACTTTTTAAAAATAAAGCGTTCTCAGTGCAAATTTTAAAGCTCAGAATGGCATGTATGTTGAGTAATGTCGATTTGGTGTGACATTTAAATTACACAATAGATGTGTTGTTATCAGAATGAATAGTAACATATGAGCTTACCCTATCCTATATGTGGCCTCATGTGGGCAGGTACAGTATTAGTCTTATACGTACCCTTCCAGTTGCATTATAATGGGAAAGCAAATTATTTAATAGTAACTGGTCTTATTAAGCATGAAAGAATGAGTGGTCAAAGAATAATGAATTCCACTATTCAAATAGAGGCCATATTAATGTTTGTATGGCTATTTGTAGTTCTAGTTCAGCATTTGGGATATTGTTTTGAAAAATATAAACAGAACAGTAATAACTTGGAGATAACTAAATGTATTTCTGCTGTGATCTAAGTTGTAAGCATACTGTATGCTTTTTAAAAATGCAAAGTTGGTGAAGTTTTGTATTTGAGAAAGGACTTCCTGTGAAGCAACAAATTTGTTATTTCTCATTTGAACCATTTTTAAAAAGTATTTGGCATATGCCTCTACCAGGTCTGTCTTTATGCCTGGTCTTTTAAGTTAGTAATTTGACTGCTTAATTAGATGTTATAAGAGGAGATCACTGATGCTTGTGTCAATGGACAGCCTTTCATTGGACTCCTATGTAAAGAGAGAAAATAAAGCAGGTGCAGTTTTTCAACCCACTCTAACATGATGCTTTGGCTCTCACCGAGGACCTCTTGTAATACCTATTAAATATACAAGAACCCTAATTTTGAAAATTCGATTGTTCCTCATCTAGCTTATTAAAGGTTAATATGAGTCTTAACTAAGACATATTGTTTGTGTGGTCATTTTGATCTTGGGGTTGCATTTCACTTTGATCTTACTAATAAATACCAAGATTATTTAATCTTAAAGTACATTTATTCCTACATGTATGGTTATTTAGATCTCCTTTGTAAATGAAATTTCCTATACTGTCTGCTATGGAAAAACAGTAAATATTTGGACAATAATGGCTTTTTGCTTATTTTAGCTTATTCGAGGAATGATGGATCATCATCAGTTTAAGCTTTTTCACATTTGTTCCTATACTCAAAACTGCCTGACTCATAGGTGCATATAAATCACTATAATAAAATAATATTTAGGAAAATATTTTAAGAATTGGGGGGAAATTACACCATAAATAACTACGATTATAGATAGATTTACCATTAAATTATATTTTTCTTTCATATAAGATATATTAAAGTATAAACTTCAATAGCATATTTTTAAGGCATGAAAGTAAACCCTTTCTGAATATCTAAGCTTTATAAGAATAACTTTCTTTGAGAATGTTGGACCATTAAATCAGCTAGTTGCCATAGAACGTGCTTAAATAGCAGCCATCCAAAGATCCCTCTTTTAATTTACCAGTAGAAAAACCTCCCATGTAGTTTGTCATAGTTTACATGTAAATTTATCCAACAGGAAAATAGTCAATGTGACTGATCCCCGTATATTTGCACTGCAGGAATCAAAAATACATTAAATTAAAATGCATTTTATTGATGTTATTGTAATATATTTGATTGCTGTGAGGTTTCCAGAGTTGTTAGGGGTCAGGCGGCATAAAACTTAGTAAATTATTATTTATTACACACTGAAAAATATAAATAAGAACCATATAGAGTGATTTGGAGATTTTGGTGAAACCATTCTAATTTAGCAAGAACTTGTTATGTCAGTAAACCTGACAAGTAAATCAACTTATAACAAAGCTTTCAGAACTATGGTGAAAAAATGTTGCTAGCTTTCATAAACACTACAAGTTATTTGAAGGCCTAAATGAATGACTTGGTAAGCACTAGGTCAATTTTCTGTATGAATTGGTCTATTGTCAAACATGGAAGAGTACTTACTTCCAATCCCTCAGCACATACTGTGTTGATTTATGCCA
Source organism: Pseudoxenodon macrops (assembly GCA_032467955.1). Lineage (NCBI taxonomy): Eukaryota > Metazoa > Chordata > Lepidosauria > Squamata > Pseudoxenodontidae > Pseudoxenodon > Pseudoxenodon macrops. The sequence continues at coordinate 255,281 of JANHFT010002655.1, read as the reverse complement.
TCAGATGATATTCTGTTGCCTTTCCTTGTATAAATACAAATAAATACATATATAATGTGATGTTTTAAAAACTGGCTTTCACAAAGAAAACTTTCAGTTTATTTATTTGTTTATTTATATTTTATTTATTTATTTGTCAAGCATGTATAAGATAACAGATATAAGTATAAACACGATTAAGAATACAGAAAATGGATACCGATAAATGGGGACATTAGGACCAGGACGGTAGGCGCGTTGGTGCGCTTATGCATGCCCCTTACGGACCTCTTAGGAATGGGGTGAGTTCAACGGTAGACAGTCTAAGGTTAAAGTTTTGGGGGTTTGGGGATGAAACCACAAAGTCAGGTATTGCATTCTAGGCATTGACCACTCTGTTGCTGAAATTGTATTTTCTGCAATCGAGTTTGGAGCAGTTTACCTTAAGTTTGTATCTATTGTGTGCTTATATTTTTATTTCTGTGAATTAAATCAGACACAATTTGAATTTATAATGTTGACTGTAAAATTCATGTTCTCCAGTTGAGGCAGTAAACATTTTGGTATACATTTATTAAGAAGTATCATATTTACTAGGTAGTAATATTTTAGTAAGTAACATCAGTAATATTTTCTGATACTTCCTTTTTGTCTATGTCCTAAATTTCCAAAAAAACTGAGTAGGAGTTTGTTGCATTGTTATAGTTTTATTTCAATTCATATTTTTTCTGTAACTAAAAAAAATTGCTGCCTAGGTTAATATAAAAAGCTTTCCTAAAATGTGCATAATCACTTTTTATTATTAAAATATCAAAGCTGAACAATAACAATCTTTATAAACAAATTACACAAATTAAGATAAAACTAGGCAGCATAAATGTAAACACTAAAATACTGAAGAAAGCTCAGAACACTAAAAAGGTTACTTAATTGCTAATATAAGTATGTAAAGTGCTAAAATGCAGAATACTGAATTCTCCATAGTTTGTTGAGATAGCCTCCAGGAATAGGAATGGGTTGTCTCATCTGATCAGCTGATTGGATCGAGTCTGCAAGTTAAATTCTCCATATAAATCCAGACATGGTTTGTCCTCGTCCTGTTAGCCTATAGGACTGAGTCTTTCAAAGGTTTGTAACCCGCCTCCGTTGCTAGGTTACCCAGATTTCACTCAGTCCTTAGACTAGGACGGATGTGTGTTTGCCAGCTCCCTCTTCTATCGAGATCCTTTCCATTCCTTTTGTCACAGTGAGTGTTTTGATCATAATATTGCTGAGGAAAGGCAGCACCCAGGCGTTGCAGTCTTCCCTCATCCCTTGCCTTCTGCCTCACAGCTTGAGGGTGGCCCAGATTGCCATTGGGGTTTCATTCCCTCAGTGCAGCCACCGGAGCTCAGCACTCCACATTCAATTGAGACTCCAGGTTATCAGGTGGTGGCAAGCGGAAATTTAATTTTCTCAGCCAGTCCAGCCGGGTCCAGTAGGACCCCACGGCCACAGGAGCGGGACGCTCCTCATCCCCTGGGCAACGACGATAATAGGTGAAAAAATTTGCACCCAGTCCTCCAAGGCAGCCCAGATGACCAGACCACTTCCTGCTGTGGACAGCACCCCTTCCCCTCAGGGGGAGGCATCTGACCAGATCTCCCTGGATCACCATAGCATCAATATCGATCAATCACAGATCTGGGGAAGAGACACGCCGGCACTATCCCCCACTCCTGGTACCCTGGGTTTTCCTGTGTCCGGCCCTCCTATAGTAGTGGACCTCAACATTGGGTTGAATATGGATGTCCCTTCTATGACATAGCACAGGTGATCCAGAAGGGGATTGCAGAGGGGCTTAAGCAAATGGGCAAACCTCCCCGGGCCCAGGCTGATACTTCTATCCTCCCTGGTGAATGGGTGGCCCCGGTTATTAGGGGAACATCCAAACCTCAAGACTGTTCCTCTCCTGAGGATTCCACTGATTCTTCAGTGGATCTGTCGGAGGAGGAGGAACAGAGAGACCTCGACCTCTCTGAGGATGAGGGAATGTCCCCTGACCCTCCCACAGTATCTACCTTGTTCCAGCTGGCCTTGTTTAAGTCACTGCTTTTCAAAGCCAGGGCCTCTGCCAATCTCGGACCAGTTCCCACACCAATGGGTCCGATGCGGTCACAACCTGTTCCCTTGTTCGTGGAACCAACCCTAGAGCTAAACGTAATTCCGTCTCCTCAACTTTTTCAAGATGTGGTCCGACACCAGTGGACCAATCCCATCTCAGGCCCTATGCCTTCTAGCACTGACAAGAGGTTCTTCAACATTGAGGCAGAATTGGCGGCATCACTTCAGCCCACCGTGATCGAAGCTCCTGTGGCATTCATTCCTCTAACACCATGCCAGGCGATTCAGCAGAACTTCTGAAGCCGGAGGATAGAAGGACACAACAAGCCCTTCTGAAAACACATCAAGCAGTGGCTTGGCCGCTTCGTGCATGTACAACCGCTTCCTTCTTCATCCGCACATCATTGCTCTGGCTTCAGCAGGTACAAGAAAAGATCCTGGCCTCGGACACTTGAGCTGACCAGGACATCAATAAGCTCCTGGCTGCTGGCCAATTCACAGCGGACGCCACCCTTCAGGCAGTGCAGTTCACCTCCCGGGCCATCGGTTCCTCGGTGGTCGCCCGCCACATGCACTGGCTTCACTCCTGGCAGGTGGACACCCGCCACAAGTGGCGAGTTGCTTCCACGCAGTACAAGGGCCAGCATCTTTTTGGAGACGCCTTGGACCCTATTCTCATCGATACCAAAGATAAAAGAAAGATACTACCCACCTTCTCCCGGAGGAGTTCCTACCGACCGCACCCTATCAGCGGTGACCATTTCAACCCCCAGAACAGGCAGCCGGGTTTCCCCATCCACAAGATCAGTACGGGCCCTGACAAAGGCAGGGACAGGATAAACAGGCCAGGGGTAGACAATATAAGCGGCCCTTTCATAGGGGTGGGAGGCGACCATTCAGATGCCCCAGGTAAATCCATCTTTGACCCACCCATCAGCAGGCGCCTCATCCTGTACGCCCTCCGCTGGGAGAATATCACTTCGGACACGTGGGTCCGGGAGACTATCCAAGTGGGTCTCTCCCTAGAACTGCTCTCCACCCCTTCCTTTTTCATATGTTGCCCATTGTCCCAGAACCCAGCCAAGAAGCACCTCATGAATTCGGCCATCCAACATCTCTTACAAATTCAAGCCATACAAATTGTCCCTAAGGACCAGACCAGGCAGAGGTTCTACTCTATACTTTTTGTGGTCCACAAATCCTCGGGTGGATGAAGAGCTATTCTGGACCTTAAATGGTTGAACCGTCGTATTCGTTACCGGTGGTTTAAGATGCACTCCCTGGCAACGATCCTGAGCAGCATCAGACGAGCGGATTTCCTAGCGTCCATAGACCTCATGGAGGCATATCTGCAAATCCCGATTCGGCCATGCCACTGCCAATACCTCAGATTTGCTTATGCAGGTGTGCACTATAAATATACTACTCTTCTGTTTGGTCTATCCTCTGCCCCCAGGGTCTTTACCAAGATACTGGCAGCGGTCACAGCACATCTCCGGACCCTGCCAGTCTGTATCCAGTGTTATCTGGACGACATCCGGGTCCAGGCTCCTTCTAGACGCAGAGCGGAACAGGATGTCCGGCTGATCATCGCCACCCTTACTCATCTTGGGTTTTCCATTAATAGAGAAAAGAGCCATCTCTTCCCCAATACCACCTTGGCCCACCTAGTTGTGGACTCCCTAAACCATTGAAATTAGAAATGCTTTTCCCAAAAACTTATAGTTCTTTTCTCAGTCAATAAAAGTTGTTATTTTGTAAACAATGTACCATGCCCAAAAATACTTTTAAAATCCTTTAAATTTGAAGTATCAGAGTTCTAAAGTTGTTTCCATTTTGGTGCTTTGGATATTCCAGCTGTTACCATCATAAATTGTGATTATTTCTTCATTTTAAATATTGTCATTTTCTCTCTCAAGCAATGATAAAGAATATAATTCAGGACTTCTTAGTGTAGATCAGTGATGGCTAACCTTTTTTCCATTGGGTGTTTGCCGAGGCTGCAAGATGAGATCATTTGGGCTCATCTGTCACCCATATACTGATGCAACCCAGTTTTATGTCTTCCAGACTGGCCAAACAGTGCTGTCATGTTCTGGCCCAGTTGCTGGAGGTGTGTGGGCCTGGATGGAGATTCAGAATTACATTTGGGATAAAACCTGACAAGACCATGTGGCTGTGGATTTTTGGACCACCTGGGACCAGGAATATTCTGGCTTTAAATGTGAATAGAATTCTTCAGCACTGGCATACAATCTGAGCGCCTTTTTGAATTCACAACTCCTGTTTAAGGAGCAGATAGCTGCTGTGGCAAGGAAGGCCTTTTCACAAATTCATCAAATCCATTAATTGTATCTCTACAATTTTCCAGTAGGGCTTTTGGACCTGTTTTGGTTATATCTTCTATGGATTATTGCAGTGCCCTCTACATGGGGCTGCCTTTGAAATCCACTCAGAACTGTAATTGGTCCAGAATGCAGCAGCACGTAAACACTTCTGCTTTGTTAGCAGCGCTGGCTACCAGTAGGCTTCTGAGTGCAACCCATGGTGCTGATTACCACTTATAAAATCCTCCATGACATAGAGCCTATTGTATGAAGGAACATCTGTCTTCTATAGTTTTTGCTCATCCTGTACAGTCAGGCAAAACCAACAGGTTCCCAGTCCTATCCATTAAACAGTGTTGCCTGATGGGATCTAGGGTCAGGCTGTCTATATTGCAGCAGTTGGAGATTAATTTGGAACCCATCCTGATATGTCTGTTAGCTATTAAAATTTGGCTCTTCCCCCTGCTCTTGGACTCAAAGGTACAGGTCTCTTATGAGATGGATGGATGGATCTTTTTAGACCATCTTTCTGGTGGTGGGCACATCCGGATACCCACTTTTCTTTTCTTTTGATTTTGGCTTGTTTTCATATTGTATACCAGCTAGAATTATAATAGTCAGGTGGTCGTTTAAAGTTCTTTTTTTTTTAAAGGCAATTTCTCAATAAAAAACAAAATATTGAAAGTAGACTAGGCTAAGTAGATTTTCTAGTGAAAACTCTTCCATAGCCAGAAGCTACCACAGAGGTCCCCTTCCCTTAATTAAAGGGATTCTTTTAATTTCAGAATGCGAGACATTTACAGGAAAGCCCCTAGGGATTGACTTTTGAAACATAGGCAGATCCTCACTGCAGCCACACTTGTTAGATTAAAAATAAGGATAAATCCATGATCTTCTTTCTTCAAAAGCAAAAAAGCTTTGTGGCTTTCTAACAACTAGCACTTGTATGATTACAAAAGCTTCCCGTGAATCACAATGTACTTTCTCAGGTGCATAGAATATATAGTTCTGACAGATAATTATACATGCTGTTGCTTGGTAAGAGAAAGGAAATGAAAACTGTGGTTGGGAAAGTAAATGGTCGAACTTTTGGTGCTGTATGAAACAGGTGTAAAATGTTCCCCAGTTTCCACACTCCTCTATTTTTCTGTCCCTTCCTCTTCCTGCCCTGTGTGAACACCTGCATGTATTATTCTTGCAGACATCACATCCCGTGTCTGATGAAGTGCTCTGCAATCCATGACAGCTTATCTGATTGTTGATGTTCATGTTGTTGTAGATGCTTTGGTTGCAAAATATCACGTATGACTCCACTATGTAGAACGTCTTCAAAAAGAAAACATATACCTAGTAATCCATGAGCCACAAAAAATATACTTGGGGGAAATACAGGAGTGGGTTCTAACTTACCTCGCCGCTGATTCGCTGTCTCTGGCGCTGTGTGAGTGCATGCGGACCACGTGGACATGCGCATGCGCAGTAGAAAAAATTCCTCCCCAAAAAAAGGGTGAAAACAAGATGGCGACGCATCTACGGACCAGAACTGGCTTCGTGATGTCACCAGCAGCTTACTACCTACTCTATAGAACCAGTAGGAAATACTGGGGAAATATCACTATTTTCTTGATTCCAAATTATTTAAATTTGCAGCCAAGACAACATAGGAGTGACTTAGGGACAACTCTGTGAATGTCCTAGAGTGCCCAGCCAGAGCCTTTAGTTGAACCCTATGGAACATCTTTGGAGGGACCTGAAAAAGACTGTCCACTGTCAGTCGCTCTCCAACATGACTGAGCTTGAGAGGATTTGCAAGGAAGAATGGCAGAAAATCCTCCAATCCAGGTGTGCAAAGTTTGTTGCGTCATACCCAAGACAATTCAAGGGTGTAATTGCTGCCAGAGGTGCTTCAACAAAGTACTGAGTGAAGGGCCTGAATACTTATGCCAATGTGATATTTCAGTTTTTTTCACATTTTAGATCACATGTATGCAGAGATATTTGTAACTCGAAGGGTTCACAAACGTTTAAGCACCATTGTTAAGTTACAGTTTTCATCAAATATTTCAATGTTTATTTTGTTAATACATTATCAATTGTAACCATATTCTGTCATGGTAGAGTTTTCATTGTTGATTATTTCCTGAATGTTCCAGTAAACAAATTAAAATGAAGCACTTTAGAAAGCATTCTATATGCTAAAAATAATGTGTTCATATGACTTAGTACTTTACCAGGAAAGCGCAATCTACAGGTTTAATTTGCTTTCTCGTTATATTTTTGATATTTTCTTCCAGAGAAGCTCAGTCTAAATGACTTCCTCTATAGCTGGGTTACGATTGCTCCTTGTGCAAAGGAAGACAATTCAATTTTATACTCTTTAATTCTTTCCGTTCTTCCTGCATGACAGCAGTTCTTTTAAATTGATTTTTATATGGTATATTTCAAAAGCAGAGAAATGCAGACAAGATGCAGTTAAAAAAAATGGTGTTAAAAAAGCTGATCAGGTAACATGGCTATATATATTCAGTTGTCTGCTGTTTTGATAAGCAGGTAGATAAAAATGAATTCCTTTTGTGTTCTGTTTTTATATTAGGGAAGTATTGTATGGACCGGAGAATCCATATTCCTGGTTAATGACCTCTAAAGAAAGAATAATGGAGAAAAGCTATCATGATTAAAATCAATTTAATTAGAATGTATTGGACTTTGTTTTCTCCCTTATGAGGAAGACAGTGATATGCATACAGTAGCATTATGGATTCAAGACATTTTGTATGGATGTGTATGTCACACACTATTGCGTCAATATGGAAATAGCTTATTTCCACTCTAATCTGTCTAGAAAAATGTCTCTCGTGTCTCTTGATAATACGCAGGTTTTTCCTTAAAGTAAAAGTCTGTGTGCCTTCATATATTCTATTTCATGCTAAACAGAATACCATCAAAAGTTGGTGCAAATGATTTTTTTTTTACTCCAGTGAGTTGAATCATCAGGTAAATACTCATTTTCAGTACTCAGTTCAGATCCAGGGAAGCTCTAAGCAGCTTACCTACCTCTCTTTACAGTAGGAAGGTTAAAATAAATGAATAACATTTGCATTACAATAGAACAACCCCTATGAACAGCACAATAAATATACTCATTAAAGGAGGACCTCACCGTTCATAACAGATCTTCTCCCAAGGCTTCTGGAATAGCCTCATTGTTAAGGCTTTCTGGAAACTCGAGGTGTCAATTTGACCAGCAGAGGTACCATTCCAAGCAAGGGGAGGCCACCACAGGAAAGTTTCATCATCATGGTCCTCATAGATTATGTTCTGTAAGACAGGTGGGTCTTACCCACCCTCCCAGAACTTAAGAACTTGACAGACAAAAGACACTGGGAAAAGGAGGTCCAAGGGGTGCCCTTGTCTTCAGCCATGAAGCACTTGAAAGGTGACAATCAGTACATTGACTTACGTACCCAGAAGAAAACTATAGAAAAACAGGCTTCTCAAAATGGGAGTGTTACACGGAGAAAGTGATGTTACATTTTGGATTAGTGAAAGCTTCTGAGTGATCTTCAAAGACGGCCCCATGCGGAGTGCTTTTCAGTAATCCACATTAGGATTATTCAGAGGCTCTATCAAATGAGTCACTGAAAGCAGAGCCTACCCATCTACAAGAGAATATAACTGATACCCCAGAGGTACCTGCACCTGCTCTTAAGGCAGGATCTGCAAGTCCATTCCTCTCGTCAGATCATCTCCCCACAGGCTTCATGTAGAACATCAAACCCTGAAGGACCTCTCACGATAGGTGCATCCCCTCTCCCACTATTAGGATGCTTGCCCCACACACACCCACACACTATTAGCATTGACTATAAGTATCCTCCAAGAAAGAAGAGAGACATTGCAAAACAGCATTCTCTACTCCCAGGGTTTGGAGGCAGTCCAGAAAGATACCACAATCGATGGTATCAAAAGCTGCTGAGGGATTCAGCAAGACCACAAAGCTCACAGTTCTACTGACTTAGTCTCACCAAAGGTCATCCATCCACAAGAACTTTCACCACAAACTTGGTATGATTTTTGAGCCTGAAACCTGACAGAAAGTGATCTAGGTAGTCTCTTTCCTCAAGAGCTTTTCATCGTTGCAGACCAATCGACTTTTCGACCAACCTCACCAAAATGAGAAGATTGGAGACATTCCAATCTTGGAATGACATGGATAGTTGCATAATGTTGCCATATTGATGGCTTCTTGAAGAAGAGGCACACCCCAGCCTCTTTCAAGGCAAGCAGAACTATACAGTTTCTACTAGCATCTCCACTGAAACTTCTTAAGAAGGTTGCCACGTTCTATTTTGTCACAGTTGCCATTGGAAAAAAATTGAGCTTAAATGTGTTCCAGTTTGATATGACAAGCTGCTGCTTTGGGGACTGATTTTTCCCCCCCTAATGCCTACTATTGCCTTAACTGTTTATCTTTGTGTTGCTGTTTAAGAGAAGTGTGTGTGTGTGTGTGTGTGTTCTTTTATTCTACTTGTTTTCTCCTTTTTGGTCTCTGACAATCAGTGTATTTGGAACTGCAGAGACAAAAAAGGATAAAACAAGTAGAACTGCAAAAAATATTTCAAAGGAAACAATTCTTTAAGAAAAGTGTAAATGATAGAAAATCCACTTTCGTCAGCCCTCCCTGGTAAACCAGATAGGAAACAAAGTTAGACGAACCAATTCTACTTTATTTTAAGGCTGCATTAACAAAAATCTTGGAAGACTGAAAGTATGAACTTCCCACCCACCAGTTTGAACTGCCCAATCAGTTAAGGAATGTCCTTTCTAAATTTCTTTCTCTTGACTGTTAAGCCACTTGGGCTCCTCCCTCTTTGTCTAGGCAGCATCCTTTCCACTCTTTCTCCAAGGTCATCCACACATTCCATCACAAATTTATATTTGCTTGTTACTGTCCTCGTACTTTCAAAAATATTATTTCTGAAATAGTTAGCAAGTCTTTTTTTTTTGCGCAACACAGTGGCACAATGCTGAAAGACGGTAACTACTGTCAGAAGGGTAGAATTAACGATGGATAGAAAATTCCATTTGCTAGTCTATTTTTTTTAAAGTAAACATATTGTTACTAAACATAGTAAGGAAGCACAAGATTATTCTCGGTATGTATGCAGGGACAATCATAAGGATCCAATGAAAAGCCTTTTTAATTCCTACAGATATGCATTGCAAAAATACATTCTAGCTAATTATGCTGCTTTACAGTAACTGCATTAAAGTTATGCTTCAGATAGAAATCTGTTTCCTAATATTTTTGTTCTTAAATAAAAAATAACACTGATTCTGTAATTCCTGAGGAAGTAGGTAAATTCTTCTAATCTGTCAGCATTGGCCTCCTGTTTGTTAAATCCTAGCCCTTCCTAGATTGTCAAGGTAGCCCAGGAGGTGATCAAAGGATGATGTGTGATGAGATCAACCTCTTTGGAGAGAGGAGGTGATCCCTCATGGACTTGAAAGAGGCAGTAGTAGTACAGACTTCAGCTCAATCATACAAGAATGAGTGACTGTGTTTGGCCTAGGTCAGGAGTATCAAACTCACGTCGTCACATGACGTATTGTGACTTTCTCCCCCTTTGCTAAACCGGGGTAGGCATGGTCAGCGCATGACGCATCCAGCTCGTGGGCCGCCGGTTTGACACCCTTGTCCTTAGTCAAGGACATTTCCACAATTTGTGTTGGACGGGTTCCATTTCCCCACTTGAGACTGGGGTGCAACCTGAGGGCCCTTCTGGACTTGCCAGTTCTTATTTATAAAGTCCTCTATGGCATCAAACCTGGTTATCTGGGGGACTGTATCTCCCAATGGTTTCTGCCCTCCTGGCATTTCATGCAGAATGGTGGCACCCCAGGTCCTCTCAATTAAATAGTGTTATCTTGTGGAACCTGGGAAATGTGTTTTCTGTTTCACTGCCTTCTGGAATAGCAGCCCCCACAAATACCATATTTTTCAGAGTATAAGACGCCCCCCCCCAGAAGAGGCTGAAAATTTGGGTGCGTAGCTTTTGTAGCTTTTTCGAAGCTTTTTTTCAGTCCTACCGAGGTGCTAGTGAGTGAAGTGATCTTTGCAGGCTTTTTTCATTGCTACTCCCTCAGAAGAAGCTTTTTTCCAGCCCTAACGAGGGGATAAAATAATGTGCTGAAGTTGACCAGACTAAGGACGCTAGCCAGATGAATATCTGGTAGATGGATTTTTTCCCCTATTTTCCTCCCCAAAAACTCAGGTGTGTCTTATACTCCGAAAAATATGGTACACTTGGCATCCATACTCTTGGAGTCCTGCAAGGCCCTTCAAACCTGACTCTGTTCCTGTGGAGTCCCTGCTGTGTTTTTATTGATGCGTTTTTAGTCCAGGCTGCCATTTTTTAAATTGTATGTTTGGGTACTAAATGCGGCTGAGAGACTTGTGGCTTGAGTAGCCGTGTTTGATTACACAGCCAGCCAGCTTGGATATGGCATTTTTGTCCACCTATCGGGTTCTTCCCAAGGACCTGGGGATAGTTAGATGCTTTTAAATGATATTAAAGGTATAATTGCAGGATGTAAGCTATTCCAAGAAAAGTTTCCTTTTGCAGTTGACTAATGATGGATTTTGTCAGTGCTTATGGCATTCAAGTTGCTTTGAGATTGCATGCAAGGCACTTATTGCTATTAACTGTCTTTGCTTTCTTTTGCTACAGTTGTTCTATTTCTATTTGCAGGCTCTTGTATTTTGTGATTTTCTTCAGTTCTTACTCTTCTTTTCTACTATCTCCAGGTACTGCAACATCCACTATCCAGACTTGTCTTTCTTATCAGCAGTATTATTACTATTATTGTTGTTGTCAACAACAATAACATAATATAACTATTAATACTAATTCTGATCCTGAAAGATTCTGAAAATTACATTGATAAGTAACTTATGTTGAAAACTATATTCATGCTGTTATTTTTACACTGTAAAAAGCCTGACAGAATCCACATTCCAATTTTGAACAATTCTCAGGTTTACATGGGATCATGAAGAGAGTCGGACACAACTTAATGACTGAACAACAACAACAACCAGGTTACTTTACACTGAAAATTTGACTTGGTTTGACAATTATTTTGATCTGGAAAAAGTACTTTGTATCTATTTAGGTTTCTAGCTTTTTTAATATTAGTAGACAATAAGGCACATTTTGTCAAGGTTCCAAGTATTGTATTTTTTGGACTATAAGACGCACCGGTATATAAGACGCACTAAGATTTCAAAGAGATAACTAAGGAAAAAAAAGTTTTTCTCCTCCCTCGCCCCAGGAGCATTCTGCAGGCTTCCCAAACCCTCTGTACACCCTGTTTTTGCGAAAAATGAGCCATTTTTCGCAAAACCGGGGGAGTTTTTGCCTTCCCCCAGCCCATAGAAACACTCTGCAAGCCTCCCAAACCCTCTGCGCACCCTGTTTTCGCAAAAATGGGCTGCAGAGGCGGGGCTTCAGGAGGCCAAAATTGCTGTATTCAGTGTATAAGATACATCAACATTTCCAATCTCTGTTAGGGGGGGAAAAGGTGTGTCTTATACTTGGAAAAATATGGTAACAAAACTCTGAGGCAAGTAGATTCCTCAAAGAATAGCTTTATTGAATATATCATATTGGCAAAAATCTGGTGAAAACCAACTCTGACAGTTCCCACAGTTTTTACTTAATTAAAAGCAAAGGTTTTTCACTTTCTCAAAACAATCAGTCACATGGTCCAATTATGGCTCAATCTGGTTGCCTGGTGACATCACTCCTCCTTCCTCTGACCAGGTATGAGAATATCCTTGGTTCCCAAGAGAAAGTATTTGATTTTGGCTACAAAGTCCCAACTATCTCAATTCTCCCCTCCCCATCCCTCAGCTCCAGTGTGGCAACACCGAAGCTCCAAGATGGCTTCGGTCAGGTCAATTTCAGGGCGGACACATTTACTATTTGTTTCTATTTCAGTCACATAATAGTAATGCTATTGAACTTTAGAGGGTAGTATCTAGTTGACATTGATTGCTCTTGAAAGTTGAGCAGAATCTACCCTGATTAGAATTTGAAGGAGAAACCATGAAGAGATCCCAAGACTGTGGAATAGGCTGAGAACTTCTTCAATAAACCACACTTTTAAAGAAAGTGCTGCTGTAGTACTGCCAAGATAGTACATGTCTGTGTCACTATCATAACACAAAACTGGACATGAATCAAAGTAGAACTTGATTTATTATCAAATCAAGTGTTGCCTAGAATAATGGCCCCCAATGTTTTGGGCACCAGAAACCGGCTCCGTGGAGAGAGGTTTTTCTGTGGACCAGAGGGGACATTGTTTCATGTGCTGCCTGCATTCCATGGATGGAGCTTCTGGCATGAAACCAGTGCTGGTCCACGGACAGGGTGCTCGAGACTCCTGGCCTGGAAACTCCAGACATGACATTGCTGGGCTCACATAACAGGGCTTATTGAATTTGTGTACTGTATTGTGCAAACAGAACAACTGTGTTTGGTATTTTCTATTTGTGGCAGTGTATGTTTTCTTCTTGCGGTTGCCTAGTTTTTCTCATCTTCTATTTCTTGGTGTTTTTTTTAATCATTGTATCTGTTTATTATTGAGTATGTTTCTATTTGTGAATGTCCAGAGTTTCTAGCAGCTGGTCAGTATAAAAAGTTGGGAAATAAACAAACCATTGTTTATTGTTTTGTACGTTATCTGCACTAAGATCAGCAAACCATTATTAAAACAAGCTATGGTATGGATCCAACATAATTGGCTGCCATTTATGTGTTCTGCCTTTCAGGAGGCAGGTTTAGGGCTAAGCACAAAGTTGTTCCCCAGTGAATAGAAGCTAATGCCAACTTTGATTCTCATTATGCTAGTATCTAGAAACCTTAGTAGAGTTTTTTTTCCTTCCATAATAGAGGCATACATTTTAAACACCTGAGACCAGTCAGTTATGTACATAGCCCAGAGCAATTAAGTAAAGCAATATGCATAAGTATGTAATATGAACCTAGCTATTGTGGCCTTTTGCGACCTTTTGACAAGCAAAATCATTGGGGAAGTCAAATTCACTTCCTGTAATTGCTGCCGTTTTAGTTAAATATGATTGGAACTGAAAGGTTCCTATACTTGTTAAATTAGCATATGTGGGGCTATATGATATAGGGGAGTCAAGCTTGTGGCCCGCTGGCCAGATGCATCATGTACTGGACACACACACACACACGGTTTAACAAAGGGGGAAAATGTGACGACAACATGACAATGTGAGTTTGACACCCCTGACCTAGAAGATCCTGATTGGATGGGTAGAGGGGAGGAGGTAGTATTTATGCTAGCAGACAGAATTGTTAGACATTGTACAAAATGAAATGTTCAACTAAAAGGTGAATATGGTGAAAAATATCATTTCCAGTTGTATGTCTGGGGACTAGGTTTGTTCTTGTGTGTCATGTGAAATGAGCACAACATATTCAGATTTCATAATTTCTAGTCACTTTAAAATTACATTTGGAACAAACACAGTTAATGAGAGATCACCAACCATAGCTACTAGCTACAGGTAGTCCTTGACTTACAGCAGTTCATTTAGTGGCCCTGCAAAGTTACAACAGCACTTTAAAAAAAGTGACCTTTGATCGTTTTTTCGCACTCAACAACTATTGCAGCATCTCCATGGTCCCGTGATCAAAATTCAGACACTTGGCAACAGAGTCATATTTATGACAGTTCCAGTGTCCCGGGGTCATGTGACCTCCTTTTGTGACCTTCTAACAAGCAAAATCAATGGGGAATCCATATTCACTTAACAACCCCTGTTTCTAACTTAACAGCTGCAGTGATTCACTTAACAACTATGGCAAGAAAGGTCGTAAAATGGGGCTAAATTCATTTAACAAATGTCTCACTTAGCAACAGAAATTTTGGGCTCAATTGTGGTCGTAAGTCGATAATTACCTGTACTTCTGTTTTGCACTGTTTTAACAATAGTTGAACCTACACAGCCTCCTTGCCCTGCCTAAGTCCAGCCCACTAACCATTTCCCAAGCCTGTCAACATGCCCTTGCCTTGTATTTCAATGTCCTCCCCACAGCTAAGGCAGTCCAAGGATAGCTTAATACCCAATTCTGGAACTAGTATTTTCCCATTCTATCTGAAGAAAGAGCTTGCTGACAATGTAGGGTTCATATATACACACATATAGACAGAGAGATGATATGTTCCATGCTCTCAATCTTGTGGCTCCATTGTTTCCTTTAGGTCTGCCTCTTCAATCTGGTCTCTGGCTACTTAATCCATTCCTCATTCAGTTCTGGCTATGAAGGAGATTGGAACCCTAGCACCTGTACACCTCCTTCCTTCCTTCCTTCCTTCCTTCCTTCCTTCGTCAATGGGTTGATTAAGCAGCTATCTATCCATCTGCAGAGCAGGTGTCCCTGACATTGACTATATTGTTCACATGTTTATAAACATAGGACTGAAAAACTCTGTTCTCTGGGTTGCTCCGTATGTCGTTTGCCTCTTGAAATGTTTAACTTGGCAAACAGTCAAGAAATTAAAAAGAAAACTCTTGACTGCATGCTGCTGCACGGGGTCAAATACTGCAGTGATCAACTTAGGGTGTGTTAAACCCATCCTTCCTTTAAGCTATAAAAGCAGTCCTCGACTTATCTTTGGTCAACTGTTTGCAGTCACAACAGCCTCAGGACAGGTATATGGCCAGCATTGTTGGCCAATGTAAAATATCATGCCAGCCCCCCCCCCCTCCCCCAGTCACATTAATGCATTGTTGGTATTTGTCAACCTGTTCACATTTACAACCAGTTGCCAAGTAAGGGCCCCAGAAAGTCAATGGGGAAGCCAGCAGGAAAAGTTGCAAACCGGGGGAATGTTGAATATTAGGTCCGTTACCCCAGGATATCCAGGGATTCCCCCCTCTCCTCTGTGCAGGAAGTGGAAATCCTCCCATGCGCTGGAGAAACGGATGTCAAATCTGGTGAAAACTCTAACAAAGGGCACAGACTGAGCCATTCAGAACATTAGCATATTCCCTCTCCTCTGGAAAGCTCAGAACACTGCATTATGGGGTGCAGTGTGTGGACAGCAACGTTTAGGGAGGTGTGATCTCATGCCAGCTCTGTGTTAGAGACAAAGCAGCTTGTGAATTTGGATTATTATTTCAGATCTATTATGTCCTCTAAATCTGAAACATCCAATGTTTGGGTTTGCATTAAACCCAACTCTCTAACTAAAGCTTTTGGTGGGATAGACCATTCATCAGAATATGTTGCATTGTGCAAATAGACTGAGAGGAAAAGAATGATTATTTAATGAGCTATTTAATACCCCAAAGTAGAACAAATTTAAAATGCACATACCTAACTTCCTTTTTTTTTTTAAATGATAATTATATTCAGCTGTTTATGTTTTCTCCTCAGGCTTTCATCTTGAAGTTGTATCATCATGAGAGAATCAGAAGAAGTGTCCAGGAGTACCTTGGACAATGAATGGAAGAGCATGAGAAAACAAAAAGAATGTGGCATATGAAAAGGATTGAATACCTGGAGGTATTAGTTGCCATACATCTGTAAAAATGGGAGTTAATTTCTCAAAATACAAATTAGCTTAGACAGTCAGCAAGCTTGGAGTTGTGCTATGGAACTAGGAATAAACATTTGTGTCCCTTTGTTGCCAGTGACAGAAAATTGATGGATTATGATTTTCCCAAGTTGGAAATACTTGTTTTTACCTATCTAGGATATCCTTATGACTACATAAGGAATAACACATTTCATAACTGCCTTGATTCAGAATGGGCAATTGACTTGTCAACAACAGCAACAAAAATGGCCGACTTTATGGACTGAGACAGAGCCTTCCAATGCACTTTGTACACCCTGGGAATTACTGTGCTGTGTGGCCACCTCCTGAAGGTCATGATGATTTTTAGAATAAGGATATCATCTTCCTGTTGATATCTTTGAAGAATCATAAGCTTAATCAGAAAAATGAATGGAAGCAAGGAATTTGACAGTGGGGACAAGGATGGAGGGCTGCCAGCAGTACAAGTCCCAGTTGGTTGGCAACGGAGGGTGGATCAAAATGGAGTCCTGTATATTAGGTAAGTATGCAGCAATGTAATTGGCTGAAAATGCCTTCATCATCAGAGTTTTGTGGAATAAGAGTTGCTGAATTGGCAAGAAAATAAAAGATGACTCTTACACCCATAAACAGTAATCTCTACTATCCTGAGAAAGCAATGATAAAACAAGATGTCTAAAATTAAGTCTTGTCCACAAACCTGCTTAGCTCACTTTTTCAAGTAGCCTCTATATTAAGAATTAATTTGTGGTTTTTTTTTAAATGCGGATAAACCTGGGTGAAAATCATTTCTGCAATTTCTAAATACAGATTAAACAGAGAAGCTGCTGATGGAACATATTTAATAACTTTGTAGAACATAAAATTCAAAGAAACGGCACTAACCTCATCTTATAAAAATATTTAAAATTCCAGGGTACCATGAGCCTTTCAATGCAGAAAGAGATTATTAAAAAGGCACTCAAAGAGCTCTACTGCTAATAATTAACGTTATTTAATAATTAAGTTGACTTGTGGAAAATAAATTTGATTGATTCGAGGGCATGAAAAGCAAAAAAAGCCCCCATTAAAAATGTGCTGTTAATATATCACTTAAAACTCATGTTCATATTTTCTCATTGGTTTAAATATCTGAAACTTTCGCATCTATTATTGTCTGCCATAAATGTGCTTAAGAAACAAATAGGGCACATAATCACGTACAAGCCAAGTGATAGGTTGTGAATCACTGAATACTACACTGTGGAAAACTGACATAATAAAAGAGGCTGACAAGTCATATACATCAATGTGTGGATGGTGAATGTCCTCAGTGTAACTTTTTTTTTAATTCATTAAATTAAGAAACATTTCAATACCCACATTTAAAGCATCCTGTAATCCTGCTTAGTTTTTTGGATATATGCAAAAAAAAAAAAAAAGGTCCATTCCCCAAATTGGATAATCTATTGCCTCTAAATGGATGGATTTTACATTTTGGAATGCCATGAACTGTATGTTCATAGTAATAACATCAAACCTGAAGAGTGCTAAATTTAAGATGGCTACTTGTCCTGATCCAGCAGGAAAAAATAAGGGTTTCTTAGTTGGAACCATGTATGTCTTCCAAGAACATTATATAAACATGTTATGCTCAAATTTCATAATACTGAAAATCCATTGAGAAATCCATTGACAGTATTGTAGAATTAAAGTTTATTTCTGGTTCAGATTTAACCACTTTTTTTACATGCAGAATTGATCAGGAGCTTCTTTCCTTGTATCTGTGGTGGAAGAGATTTCTTCTTGGCACATGTGCAAAAGGAGAAGAGATTGATCCCTGAGTTTAGGCCTGTGTAAAGTTCCACACTTCCACATGGTTGCTGTATTTTGATGCAACAAGTGGCCTACAAGTTCTGTAAACTATTGGCTTAGAAATGCAGACAGAAAAAGCCTGGGATTTAAACTCAGGAATGTAGACTTCAGTTCATGTTTTGATTTTACATACAGCCGTAGGCAATCTTCTGTGTTTATATGGCTTTATTCTTCCCTGCAGTGGAAAAGATTAATCTTGCTTAGTCCTATCTATGAACCATCTGCTGAATAAGTCAATTTCTAAATGTTAAATGTCTGGAAAACCGAGGCTTACTACCATGTGTATGCAAACCTAGAAAATGCTATAGAATAGTGAGCTATATGTTTCAGGAAGGGGAAATTATTTAAAGTTTCTGAAAGAAACAAGGCAACAAACCCTATAAACAATGGGTTTATTTTCTCCGAAATCAAACTTGTGTTGTCTAAACCATTATTGGGACCAAATACATTTTTCTTCTCGTGTTAAAAAACAGACAGGCTATTTATAAGATACCTTTTAAGAAGCAAAAAAAGAGATATATTGGTATTGAGAAGTTGAACTTTATTACAATTTATAATAAACCTAACACATTTATCAGACGTCTTTATTAGGTCATATGAAAAATCACCTAATAAAATAATCATATAAAATCCATTAAAATACTGAATGCTAAGCTAAACCAAAATATTCAAGTAGACTTTTTTATACGTTTGATTTATTCATTCAGTATTAACATTGATTTGCTAATTATTATTGCAAGACTTTTTTTATTTAGCATTCTGTCTTAATTCTTTATTGTGCATCTTTTGTAATATATATATATTTGTTTTCATATATATATATATATATATATATAATTAAAAAGAACTTAAACTAACACAACTAATGCAAAGTGAGGAGGGAAGGAAGGAAGGAAGGATAAAGAAATTTCCAATTTCCTTTGCAGCAAATACAAGTATGGTTACAAAGTTTTTTTCTTACTATATGATGCAATGGAAAGCTTGCATGCCTTGGTGATGAGGGTGAAGTAGCCTTTTTGAGTGGCAACGGTGCTTTAATTAGTTTTTTTTTCCCCAAATAGTTTTTTATTTTTCACACAGTTCATTGTCCAATTTCATTTCCATATACATTTGCCAATTCTTTTTCAAATCACAATTCCAATTCTT
>JANHFT010002655.1:216892-229591 GCA_032467955.1 Pseudoxenodon macrops | reverse complement strand
CTGCCTCCTGGAGCAGGACTCTGCAAGACAACAAGCCTTGCAGAGTCCTGCTCCATGAGTTTAGCCGCTCGGCCGGCGCGAAGAACAGGGAGGGGAGGAGGCAGCGACGGGACATCGAGTCCCACGCTCGCCGCCTCCTGCACCCCGAAAAGAATAAGCCCCCCCCGATAATAAGACCAAGGCCATATTTCGGGGTTCAAAAAAAATAAGACCCTGTCTTATTTTCGGGGAAACACGGTATACAGTATATGAATGTCTACTAGAATTCCTGGTTTACGTGATTTAAATTTTATTACATGAATTATGTAGTTGTGAAATAGTAATTTTCATGTTTTTTTTAAATCAGGCATAAGTCCAATAGTACCTTCACGAGCGGCAACTCCAAGGTCTGTGAGGAATAAATCACATGAAGGAATAACTAATTCTGTGATGCCAGAATGTAAAACTCCTTTCAAGTTGATGATGGGAGCCTCAAATGCCATGGGTAGGTTATACGTGCAAGAGATGACTGCAAGCCAACAAGAACTTCATTCTGTCTATCCTAGACAGAGATTGGGCAATAATGAACACGGGCAGAAGTCGCCGTATCGTGGCAGTCATGGAGGAATGCCTAGTCCAGCGTCATCGGGATCACAAATATATGGAGATGGTTCAATCTCACCTAGGACAGATCCACTTGGAAGTCCAGATGTTTTCACAAGGAATAATTCCAATTTTCATGGAGCACCCAATTCTAGCCCTGTTCACATGAACAGGACCCCTCTCTCCCCACCCTCTGTTATGTTACATGGTTCTCCTGTGCAGTCATCTTGTGCAATGGCTGGAAGAACTAATATACCTCTTTCTCCAACTCTGACCACCAAAAGTCCAGTAATGAAAAAACCCATGTGTAATTTTTCAGCTAATATGGAAATGTCGCGAGCAGTGTTTCACCACAAACCACCTCAAGGCCCGCCGCCGCTACCACCGCCACCACCACCACCTTCTTCATGTATACTTCAGAAAAAGCCATTAACATCAGAGAAGGATCCACTTGGCATTCTTGACCCCATTCCCAGCAAGCCCATGAATCAAAATCCTGTTATAATGAATCCAAGTACTTACCATTCAAATGTCCACTCTCAGGTACCTGTGATGAA
The DNA here is from genome assembly GCA_032467955.1 of Pseudoxenodon macrops. NCBI lineage: Eukaryota > Metazoa > Chordata > Lepidosauria > Squamata > Pseudoxenodontidae > Pseudoxenodon > Pseudoxenodon macrops. The sequence continues at coordinate 228,452 of JANHFT010002655.1, read as the reverse complement.
TGTAAGCATGCCTCCAGCTGTTGTTCCTTTACCAAGTAATCTCCCTTTGCCAACTGTAAAACCTGGCCACACAAACCACGGAAGCCACATGCAAAGAGTTCAGCACTCTGCTTCAACTTCTCTCTCGCCCTCACCAGTAACGTCACCAGTTCATATGATGGGATCTGGAATTGGAAGGATTGAGGCTTCACCCCAAAGATCACGCTCTTCTTCCACATCATCAGATCATGGAAATTTCATGATGCCAGTAGGACCACAGTCATCTTGTACTAATATTAAAGTCCCCCCTCGGTCACCAAGATCAACAATAGGATCTCCTAGACCATCCATGCCATCAAGCCCTTCCATGAAGATAGATGGATTCCACCAATATAAGGACATTCCTAACTCACTGATTGCTGGAATGAGTAATGTTTTGAACCCTTTGGGCAATGCAGCTTTTCCACCTGCGTCTACCGGAAGTGGGCCCATGAAGAGTCAAGCTGGCTTGCTGGGAATGCCTTTAAATCAGATCTTGAATCAGCACAATGCTGCCTCTTTTCCAGCTAGTAGTTTACTCTCAGCAGCAGCCAAAGCACAGCTAGCAAATCAAAATAAACTTGCTGGTAACAATAACAATAGCAGCAGTAGCAATTCTGGAATAGTTGCCAGCAATAGCAGCAATGATGGACATAGCACTTTAAACCCCATGTTTCCACCGACCGCCAGTGTGCTTCTACCAACGAGCGAAGGGCAGAGTGGTCGAGCAGCACTACGAGATAAACTTATGTCTCAACAAAAAGATCCTTTGAGGAAAAGGAAACCCCCAACCACTACAGTGTTGAGTTTGCTTAGGCAGTCTCAGTTGGACAGCTCAGTTGGCGTTCCAAAATCTGGGCCTGATTTGATAAGAAAGCAGAACCAGGGTTCATTTCCCATCACATCGATGTCTCAGCTACTTCAGTCCATGAGCTGCCAAAGCTCTCATATGAGCAGCAATAGTATTTCTAGTTGTGGGAGCTCAAATACTGTTTTGCCTTGCTCTGCTAACCAACTACATTTTGCAGATACTACTATGACCTCGAGCACTCTTCCGAATTCACTGGCACAGGATTTACCTTTGAGAGGGGAAAGTATGCACTGCCTGAATTCAAACACTAATTTTGGCCATTGCACTAGTCCTGGCCCAAATAACCACCTAGCAGGCTTAATAAATCAGATGCAGCCTACTGGAAACTGTGGGGTGCTCAATCAGTCGGGAATGACTTTAGGAAATTCATTACATCTGAATCCAGTTCATCCACGAATCCAAGCACCTTCCACTAAAGTGATACCAAACAGCATTGTGAACAGCTGCAATCAAACCAGTCCTGAATCAGGTACGTTGCCCTTTGGAAAAGGTCTGAATTTGTCTTATTTTAAATTTATGGCATTCTTTGTCTTTTAATCTACTGTATTGGGTCTGTTTGTTTTGTTTCTTTCTAAAATGTATTAGCCGCTCATCTTGCCAAATGATAACTCTGGACGGCTTACAATATTAAAAGATAAAACTGTATAATTTATAATAATATAAATACATAAAATCAATCTAGCTAAAAAAGATGGGGGGAGGGAATATGATGAGAGGGGAAGAAGGTGGGATCTGTCGTTAATCAGTCACCCACAACATGAAGACTCTCCGTTGAAGCTTCAAGCCAACTGGAAGAGCCAGGTTTTTAAGCTCTCCTGGAAGGTCAGGAGGGTTGGAGTTGACCTCACTTCAGGGGATAAGATATTCCAAAAGGCAGGCGCAATGGCAGACTGGATCTCTCCAGCCGGAATATCTTGACCGATGGGGCGCACAGCATGCCTCCTCTGGCGGCATGGGTGGGGCGGGCAAAACCTAGTGGGACGAGATGGTTATTGAAGTAGAAAAGAAATCTTCTAAGAAGAAAGCACCAAAAAAAAAATTTTTCTGTCCAAAAAAAAAACATTAACATAATTTGGACCTGGGATACAATTTAAGTACAAGTCAACATGACTTGTGTGGTCAGTGTAATTGGAATTTATAACGGATTTTCTTTCTTTCTAAACATCTACCAATATTTATGGATTGTGAATGTTGCTTGTTTTTGTTATCCATTGGTTTCCATTTTTTCAAATACATTCATATTTGGGAGCAAGACAATGTACCAAATATATTCATAGAGTAACAAAATACATGTCAATTTGAATAAATGTACATATAAAATGAAATTGAAATATATAGATAATAAATTTCAGTTGTTGTGCAGCTCTGCGTAGTCATATTAATTCTTAATCTTTTGCTTCCAGATAAGGCATGTTTATTAGATGTTTAGTTGCTAGCTGTTGTAATAGCAACTTATATATCAGAGGAACTGGCAACTTCCTAAACAGTATTTTTTTTTCTGTGGATTTCTTAAGGTGTTGTCTTAAACCCAAAATACAAATATCCCCTGACTTAAATAAACATTATGTTTCAGAAAGCTTTGCATAAGCTGTTTTTTGGATGGGATAAATATTCATCCTTGCAGCATACTACTTTATATTACATGCGTAATGCAAATTTTTATGCACTTTGAAATTTTTAGATGTACAGTCAACTCTATGTAAGTTAGCTTTTATATTACTGGGGAAATATCTGTATTATCTTTCCATGGATCCTCTCCATCGTGGTGGCAGATAGCATCCAGGAATGGGTTTTGACCTCGTCTGTTGATTGGAGGACTGAGTCTGTCTGAACCTTTAAGGCCCGCCTTCGTTGCCATGGTTTCCCCAGACTTGACTCAGTTGTTCAAGGGGACAGACGTGCTTCATCTCTCCTCCTGGAAAATTGGTTTTAGCTTTGAGTCACCGAACAGTGAGTAACACAGCAGTTCAGAACTGAAAAGCAGAAAAAATGTTCATGGGATATTGATATTAATTTTGTGTTTTTCAAATTCAGAATGTATGCTTTTGGTAGCCAATTTGCACTGGCATAATTAGCTGAACTTGGTCACATTAGAAATGGAATACTTGAGCCAATTAGAAATGATTTAGTTCAATAATAACAAGAGATTTCTTCAGTTAGTGGCATTTTTACAGATACACTTGAAGGCTTCATGGGACTTGTAGGAGGCAATGACCATTCTTCTAGCCAGCTCAGTCAGTTATCTTCCGATGGTCTTAAAAATAGCATTTGATTTTATAACAGCTTTGAAATTATCAGCAATTATTTAATAACTTTTAAATAATTTATATAAAAGAACCTTTGCTGAAAACCAAGATATAAGCTAATTTGGTATAATGGTTAAGTCACTAGGCTAGAAAGTGGGAGACCCACCTTGAGCATGAAAACCAGCTGGGTGACCTAGAGCGCCTCTCTCTCTCTCTCCCTCTCTCCCTCCCTCTCTCCCTCTCTCAGCCCAACTCACCTCACAGGGTTGTTATTGTGGGGAAAATAGGACGAAGGTGTATTAGATATAACTCCCACCTTGACTTATTCGTAAAAATAATAAAGGCAGGATGCAAATAAATAAATAAAAATGTACTCCTGCCGATCTTATACTATACACAAGACCAACAGGAAAATCTGGAAGCTGAGGAAGATATTGGTTCTTCTCAAGACACCAATCAGGAGTTGCTTCCAGATCCCCCACAAGCAAAGCACTGCTAGTTTACTGAATACATTCAGCTTAGAAAAAGATGTTTCCTTGAGAATAGCTATTCCCATGGAGTCATTGCATACCGGTAGGATAATTGGGTTTAAATTCACATATGCTTTCTTAGCCATTTTATATCAAAATATAACTCATTTTCCGAAACTATGATTTATTGAAAGGCATCTTGAGCAATAGTCAATAAGAAAGGTTTATAAAATAGTTTTTAGTATAAAATAAATATCAACAATAATTTTCTATTATCCTAATTTGGTAATATAGTTTCACTCTTTACAATCCCTTTTTATGAACAGGTGCAGGTATCTGACCAAAAGTATTAGCTTATTTCAGGTACTGATCCATGTTAAGAAATCTAATCTGAAAGGTGTTTCAAAATTATAGTTTATCTGAGTAGAAATTCAAAAATGCATGGAAACTATTACAATCCAGCTTCACCAATTATGTAAATCCCTTTTATAAAGCAGTCTAAACTGCTTTAAGTAAGTGTTCCTTTCTGCAGACTAGGAAATTGGAAAATAATAGTAAAGTTCAGATGTATCTTTCCTGTTGAGATTTTGATCGGGATATTAGCATTAAGTGGAAATGCGTTTGATAAGATTTTTATGCTGTCTTTTCCTGTTCCATATAGTCTATGCAGGGATGTGTCAGATTGTTTGCTTCCTTCACCTTTCTCCAGAAGTATCAACTTTGCTAGTTTTTAAAAAAAAATCTTTTTTGGATTAATTTGATTTAATTTTTCAGTAATAGTCCCTTTCTCCAGTTGGAATTTGATTTGTGCAGAGAATTAAATTTTGTCTGACTTTGTCTTCATTTTTCCATAGCTATTTTCCTACGATTGTGGAATAGCATAAAACTATGATGGGTGTTTTCTTCACTCAGCAATTTGCCAATTTTTATTAGCAAATAAAACAATACACTGCTGACACAAAATTAACCTCCATTTTAATATTTGCATTTAGAACAAACTTACTGTTCTTTGTTAATACAAATAATTTCTTTCAAAACCATTTTTATTAGGTCTGGATTCACTTTTCACAGCAAACAATGCTTATTTTCCATTGTAGGAAGAAAACCATATTAGCCTATAGTAGTCAGAATTCAAGAATCTGGTAGCATTCTTGTTGACTTAACACATTTAATACAAAGACATAAACTCTTAAAAGTTGCATTTTACTTTGAGAGGTCTACATGCATAAAACCTGGCTTTGAATAAAATGTATTAATCAGAAAAGATTCTATCGGACTCTGATTTTACATTTCATTTCCAAAACTATAGGTTACAATGAGTTGTACAAAACTAAAAGTAGGAAATACCTATCATTCTATTAATTCTATCTCTATGTGCTTGTCTGTCTCTGAAACTAAAGGCAACACTTCCAGGTTGCTGCTTTGAAAACTACATATGCCATAACTATGTAGTCATCAGGCATCGAGTCCCACTCACGAGACTATTTTACAATTTATTTTACATTATAAATGTTTCCTGACGCTGATTTTTGGCGTACAACTTTTATTGATATCATCAGTATTATTTAATACTCCAGTATTTTCAAAATAAATTTAATATACTAAATACATAGTATATTTAAATAAATAAAAACATTGGAAATGGAATATGAATAAGATTTAGCACAATTTTTGCAGTATTTGTGTAATGTAGTTTGAACTGATGTTTAAATACAGAAACTCAATGGGGGATCACATCTCAGTCCCGTCAACTTTGCAGAATTATGAAAATTGCAAAACGTAGGATGGAATCATTTGCAGTGTTTTGAGCTTACAAAAAGAAGAGGGGTACGGCATATTAATGCAATTATAATTTTTAAAATTCTGTACTGAATTAACTTAGATGGGATTTTCAGAAGATCTGCTAGAGCAGAGGAAATTGACCTGTGTTCTTCTTACTCTTTTTTTCTCTCTCCATAATCTTGGAAGCATTTACATCTTTAAAGGTTTGACCTAAGTGATACACAGCCCTCATTATATTCCAGATGGATAAAACCACATGGTGGCAGTCTTGAAAGAAGAATTCATTTGCTCTGGGCTCTAACCTTCCCCTCTTATCTTTTCATACTCTTTTTTTTTTAATCATTAGTATTTAAATGCATCTTCTAATACAGGCCTTACTTACATTTGTTTGCCCCTGAGCAAACAAATGGAATAGATACTTAGTTTTAAGTACATTAATGCAAATTATTTCTCATGTACTGTTTCTTAGAACTGTATTAGTTACATACTTTAAGTATTGAGAGATTTTTGTACAGAAAAAAAAGTACTTGTTATCCTTTAGCGTTGATCAAGAACCCCTATTTAGTGTTCTCTTGAATTAGTATGAGATAGCCTCTGGTCATCCAAGTCATACAGATAAATCCATAGAGCAGAAGTAGATATGCTAGTATTCCTTAAATGTTTTGGATGATGAGTTTGATGATACCTGTCCTTGACTATGCTGTTTGGGAATTGCAATCCAGCGTGTCTATGCTGTATTTTCTCCTACCAAGCATGCTATCCTGTTGACTTTTTAAAAGGTACGGCATTTCAGCATGCTTTAATATAATTAATTTTGGCTTGGAGTTGCATCGTCTCCTGTAGCTATGGCAGATTTCTGTTATAAGATTAGTGTTCCTTCTTAGAGTCCTAAATGTAACTAAACCCCTAAAGTGATTTTAACATTTATTTTCCAATTTCAGGAAGGACAGGTCCACCATCATCTACAGCTGTAGCTGGTACCTGTCAACCTGGCATCACCAAGACAACGTCTGTTCTTCAAGATGGCGTCATTGTCACAACTGCAGCTGGAACACCACTACATAGCCAACTCCCTCTTGGGAATGACTTTCCTTTTGTTGGTCCAGAGCACACTCTGCATTTTCCACAGAACAGCGCTTCAAGCAACAGTCTTCCGCACTCTTTGAATCCTAACCTCTTTAGTTCGCTACCTATCTCTTTGCCAGTCAATCAGCAACATCTCCTAAACCAGAATCTATTAAATATACTTCAGCCTTCAACAGGAGAAGGCAAGTCTGAGGTCAACCTCAATCCTTTAGGTTTTCTCAACCCAAATGTAAATGCCGCGTTAGCTTTGCTCTCCGGTGAAGCGGATGGGCAGGTGCTGCAACCTGTCCATGTTCAGCTGCTAGCAGCTCTTCTTCAGAACCAAGCCCAAACATCTGCCATGTTCCCTTTAGCATCTTTCAATCTGTCCATCTCAGATCTGTTACAGCAACAGCAAAACGGTACTGTGCCCTCAGTAACACAGATGACAGCCCCACTACCAGATCAATTGCTTAGCAGTCAGTCAGATACCAACAGAGCCGAGACCCTGTTAACCAACCCCCTGGGAAACTCTTTCCCAAGCTTTTCAAGCACAGACACTGCTTCAAATCCCCTGCTCCTCCCAGCTGTCACTGGGGCCTCAGGATTCATGACCTTGAATCCCCAGCTGTTGGGAGGTGTTCTGAATTCTACATCGGGCAGCACTGCTAACCATCCAGAGGTTTCCATAGCACTCTCCTCCCAGGCTACCACTGGCACAGCCACTACATCATCAGCAGTGGCAGCACTGTCTGTCTCAACCCTTGGTGGGACAGCAGTGATGTCAATGGCAGAAACATTGCTGAGCATATCTAATAATGCTGGGAATACATCTGGTCCAGCTAAACTCAACAATAACTCTGTGGTGCCACAACTACTTAACCCTCTACTGGGGACAGGTCTACTTGGTAAGTTAAATATTTTCATAGATTTTGAAAAGAAAAAGCGGTGGTGGGGGGAAAGCTTCTATTTTCTACTTTTTTTAAGGAGAGGGGAAAAAATTACATTTCGTTGCATTTTTTTCCCTAAAAGGTTTATGCTGTGTGAATCTGTTTGACCATTCCAGTGAAAGAGCACAAATAAAATTTAGAACGAATATTAAATAGCATTTTTGTTTAAAAAAGTCTGATGTTGTCTCAATTCAGTCAGCCAATTGGAATGGATTTTATTTTATTTTTTTTCAAAATTCATACTGCACAGTTGCTTCTTTGGGATGCAGCATTTTATTTAAAATATCCAAGGCATCACAGGGTTGTATGAGTAGCTGTGCAATGGATGAAAAAAAAATTCCATGTCCATAGAATTTAAAATATGCCAATGTAGCTAATCCCTAAATTCCATTGCAGCAATATATAAAGCAGACCAGATTCAAGGTAACAGGCTACCTTTCAGCTTACATTCATGCTGCCATGCTTTGGGTTTTTTGTTTTTTTTTATGTAGCGTAGAAACTACTTCTAAATAATCTGATTTCCAATTCACATATTTAAGGCTGTAGTCATATGTACATTCAGTAGAATGTATGTCTCAGTAAACATTTAACTATTATATTATAACTCTGGGAGAGTATTGTACTCTTCCAATGAATTCAGGAAGATGATTTGTATATAAGGATTTTCACATTTATTAGAATACAGTTATACAATGGACAATTTAATTATATGAACCTGGCTAAGAATCTGCCAAATTCTTGAATTTCCTTTAGGAATATTCCTGAATATTTTGTGTCTGTGCATGTTGAGCTGTTGGATTTCATAAATAAACCATAGGAAAAGAGTTCGATAAAGCAGCATTTCAGTAAACACAGGTCTAACTTACTAATAACTCATAATAAAAAATGAATTAGTTTCAGCAAATATAAATACGAGACTATTTATATTAACTATAATCTGTATAGTCTTTCATTCTGCAATTTTATTATGCTACAATTCCAAGTCCTTCCACTCCGCCCTTCATATCTCTCGCAAAGCCAGTCAGTTCTGTTTTGTAAAAGCTTTCGATCCAGCTCTTAAGAGTCTGCTTAAATATGTATGTGTTAAATATATATGTAAATAAAATATCTGGCTTTTGTAGGCTATTTTTCATGATTTTAGCAAACTCAAAGAAGTATTAAAGTAGATGTATAGATATAATAGATGTAGATATATAGATATAGATACACACATATATAAAAGTTTATTACAAAGAGAACTAACTATAAGTTTACATTGTGGAATATTTTTTTTAAATATTATGAAAGCTATTAGCAATTAAAAGAACAGATTTCTTAACAAATTTGTGAACAAGTTTCATAAATTAGATAGCATTAGACGTATTACACCTTCACAGTTTACAGAAAATGAGTAAGGATAATGTTTAGCTTGAACAAACTGTAGTACCTCCTTTTCACAAAACATTTAAACTACACTGGATGGCTTCAAACATCACACTAAGCCAAAAATACAAAAAAGAAACCTTACATTATGCTTAGCAAGCTTATATGTTGCTGTATATAAATTCATGGAAAGGAGAAACCTGAGTTAGAATTTATAGTTGACAGATGTCAGGTGGCTGTAATAGGAAAAAGAAAATTCTATAACCACCAAACTCCAGTAAAAAGCTCCAAGTAAAAATATTTCATTCTGTGTCTTTGCTGCTAAATGGAAAAAAAACATGGCTTGGGCAACACATATGCTTATTCTAAGGAGAATTACTGAATTAAGTATTCATGTGTTTGGAATTGCAGGTGACGTGCCCTCGATAAACACTACTCTTAATAACCATCAGCTCACTCATCTACAGTCATTGTTCAACAACAATCAGATGTTTCCATCAAATCAGCAACAGCAGCTTCTCCAAGGTTATCAGAATCTCCAAGGCTTCCAAGGACAGCTTCCCATTCCTGGACCTCCTAACAACCCAAATCCTATGGCTTGTCTGTTCCAGAATTTTCAGGTAGAAGTCAGCTTGTTTCTCAGGGATCCATGAAAAGAATAGTACAAACAGCTATTATGTTTTAATATTTACAGGGATTTTATCATAAAGCAAATCTATGGGTTCCATTTTATCATGTCAAAACTATGCATGGTTCTAAAAATGTTTAACTGTGAGCATGTCTGTTTCAGGCGTTAAAGTGAAAGCAATGTCATTGTTTTTTAAAATGGAGAAATGAAATTGAATAAATGTGGAAACCTAGTAGTATAATCATTATATTTCAGTGCAAGAGTTGTAAATGCATGTTTACAGAAATCTTGCTCACTCAGACAACATTATCATCCTCTGAGTTGAAAAATTAAGCCAGTTTTACACGTCATTTGTATTTCTTCTTTTATTAAAGTATTGCTGAATTGAAAACCTAGGAAAGAATTAATATAGACAATGACAAGAAAAACTTTGTTCAGCATGATGAATAGAATACATTATTTTATTTAGTTTGCAAGAAATCATTGCTTTCCATCTACTTATACATCTACCAGCTATTTTTTAATACATTTATTTCATTATATATGAATTATGCATATATATATAAACTAGTCATTGTTTATTTATTAACAACATATTTCTGAGCTAAATTCAGTGTACCAGACTTAAGCTTTAAACTCTAACTATTTGGAACTTATATTTTGGAAGGAACTCCTAAATTTCTTTGAGGATAGTGGAAACTTGTGACTAGTCTCAAAAACCACAGTCCCAAAATTTATATTATTAAATAACATAAGATCTTTTCAAGGTGGGCATTGCAGTCCATTTTTATTTAGCTTGTTCAGTTTCCTTTTTTTAAACACTCTTTTTTGATAACAACCGTAAAAGGCAATTTATAAATAATGTCAATGAATACATAAATAGATGCTTGACAGCAGAAGAAAGCTTCCATCTTATTCTCTCTCTCTCTCTCTCTCTGTCTTCACACTTGCAAACACATACACACAAGTTCAGCTGACAAACAAATGATAAAATATTCAAAAGAATGCTTTGGGTTAAAAAGAAGCAATTCTGAAACTTTTGTTTGAGACCACATATTTTTATATCACTGAAGAAAAATGTAAACCACAGCTGAGAGAATGCAGTTGGTATTAATAATACTGGACAGCCTTTTCTTTTCCAAAAAGTTTTGCTTCCTGAAAAAATTCTGGTGTATTATGCTAGACAAACTGAACACAAGTATAATTTCAGAATGACTGTAGAATTATTACATTAACTTTTAATACCTATAATATATTTAATCGTATAATGTTTCTGACACACTGCATGAGTTCAACAGGGCCAAAAAAGAGTTTTGGTGATGATTTTTGTTTGTATGCAGTGTCTGATGCATCTTATTGCAGTATCTAACCAGCATTGAGGAAATCCAGTTGCCCTGATACCATTTTTTCCATTATGGCAACGTCCTGGGTGAAACCATTCACCATGTTCATCACTGACTGCATCTAATTTTTCAGGAAAGAAGTCCCAAGTATGAATGCAGAAAATGAATCTTCAGTGGCACGTTGCACTCCACGCTTTTGTGTGCTGTAAGAAGTTTATCAACCAGCTGAATGGAGTTTGGTGCCCTGTAGTTGCCAAAAAAATGTTCAACAATATCCTTCAATGCTTTCCAGGCAATTTTCAATATTTTTTCTCTGGTTCCACTAACAGGCCCTCAAACCTTTTGTCATTGATAATGTATCTGATCTGTGGACCAACTAAAATACATTTTTAATTTTGGCAGCAGTTATTCTTGGAAACATCAGTCTCATTGAAAACCTTCACCTTCCTTGTTCATTGCTTTCACAAACTTTTTCATTGGTCAGAGTTTTTTGTGAAGCAGAGACAACAATATCTTTGTCAAGAAGCGATTCATGTGCAATGTTTTTCTGTCGTGGAATCAAATTCCTTCAGATTGGCCATTTCTTTTTCATGTAATGCGGCTTTCTTACAAAGCTGTCCCATTTGCATATATATAGCAATAACATTTGATATATATCCAAGATGTATTCCAAGCAGCAGAACCATTACCGTATTTTTCGGAGTATAAGACGCACCTGAGTTTTTGGGGGGGAAATCTGCCTACCAGCTATTCATCTGGCTAGCGTCCTTAGTCTGGTCAGCTTCAGCACATTATTTTATCCCCTGATTAGGACTGGGGGGAAAA
>JANHFT010002655.1:182774-201495 GCA_032467955.1 Pseudoxenodon macrops | reverse complement strand
TTTTCTTGTTTTTGTCCCCAAAAACTAGGTGCGTCTTATACTTCAGTGCGTCTTATACTCCGAAAAATACGGGTATAACCATTGCAGCATCCCCATGCTCACATGATTTCCATTTGGATGCTTGACAGTTCACTCACGTTATTAACCTATTTCTACATCAAAAAGTGAATACAGTATAACGATTACCTATAGCAATATTTCTTTAAATGGTCCTAAACCCCCTGAGAGGCTCCTCAAAACCCTCTAAGGCACGGGTGTCAAACTCTGTCGCATCACGAGATGTATCGTGACTTTTTTGCCTTTGCGGAGCCGGGGGTGGGCATAGCCTGCGCGCGATACATCCAGCCTGCGGGCACTCAGTTTGACACCCCTTCTCTAAGGAGTCTGCAAAATCAAAATTATTTGTCAGCCTATCCTGAAAAATAATACAATATTAAAATCCCATGAAACAATTGTGAGAAGAAATAACAACAGTGAATGCCCATTTTAATTTTTTACACAGTAAATATCAATAAATATAAAACTCATAGGAAAAAAAAGGTCTTTGCATAAATCTTGGGGATGGGTCTTGAGATTAAAAAAAAAGAATACTAATCCATAGTAACAAAAGTTGAAGATTTTACCATGTTCGTCAGTTATTGCGAGATGAATTTTGATAAACTCCAATTTTTCAATTGGCGCTACAGTATTGTTTTTTTCCAATTCAGTTCAATATCTTCAGCCATCTGGCAATTCAGATACAGGGGGTGGGGACAGAAATCAAGTCATAAATGTCCCCCCAAAAAAACCCTTCATGGAACAGATAAAAATTCTTAACAATAGAAATGGTCTTCCCTTTTTTCTAGTGCTATGTGGAGAAGTTGTAGATACAGCATTTTAATTAAAGCTAGGGACTCAATCACACTCAATATGCTTTGTTGAATTGGTACTTGCAGTAGTCTTATGACACCAGTTGCAGTCCAATTCAGAATGGGAATTCAAACCAGGAAGAAATGGCCACCTCAAGGCAAATCCCAAGGTACTAAAGTTTACATCCATGAATTCAGAATGAATTCAGTTATTTGAGGCAAAATAGTCCATGGAGAGAATTAATGCATGTTAACGGAGGTGCAATAGCACACAAATGTTAACAATTTGATTTCACACAAAAAAAAAACCAGAAATACTTGCAATTGGATTGGAATTCTAGTCAGACATATTTTAATATATTCCATTATGTGAAAAGAGACAATGATGAGTTAAAGTGAATTCCTGCATATATAGAAATTGTAATTATTATTCAATAGATTAAATAAAGATAAACTCTGGATTTCTAAATGCAACAATAGAAATGAACAGGATTTATAAGCCCCTTCTCATCCATTATTCTTAAACGGATTTCATATTATATGAATAAATCTCTTCCTTTTGCACCTGTATGTTCATCACACATTTGCTATTTCTGGACATATAGATATTTAAGAATTCTGGGTATTTTATCATTTTTAAAAATTCTCTAGAAAACTTATCAAATCTATTTTGAGCCAGTTTGGTGGTGGCCTAGAAACCAGGAGACTGTGAGTTCTAGTCACTCCTTAGGCATGAAGGCCAGTTTTTTCACAAGACTGTATATTTGATTATGGGTCAATCACTCTCTCTCTCTCAGCTGTGTGTGTGCAGTATGTGTATGTAAGTGTAATATGAATAGAATAATATGGCAGCTACAGCCATCAGTTTGAAAGAAAGAATCCTAATCCCTTTTTTATGCATGCACAAATGTACAGTCTCTTCCAGATTTAACAGATACCGGTATCTAGGATTAATGGGCACCCGTCCTACCCAAAAGTCCATTATATCAATATTTTATTATAATTTTGGACTGAAATTATATTTGATTTCCATTATCCTTTAGAGTTAATATTTACATTATTTCAGTTATTATTTCTGTACCGTAAAATGTAAGAATCTTTTTTAAATATGACTTTTAAACCATGACTTCTCTTCGGATAATTCCTAATCTGCAGATGCTAAATGACATAATCTTAACAGTTTATTGTTCTATATAAGCTACATGTGTTAATAAAATGCATACAACTTGTTTGTGCTCTATTGTTAACTTTCTGAGGCAGATTTGATAGATATTCAGAGGGAAGAAGGTATTTGAAAATCTTTGCACAAACAGATGTTATGTGTAGTGCTGTTTTAAAAATAAAAAGTAATTTGCAGCTGAGAAAGTAAACATCTTTTTGTCCTAAATACTGTAGTGTTCATACAACTATTAAAAATAGAATATTTTAACCATTTGGAAACATATTTAAAACCTTGGTATGGTTGTTATGCTTTTTTGATGTGTTTTAGGTTTTAAACTGAATTTAGAATTGAAATTCCTTACCAAAATTACCACGTTTTCTGTCCTCTTACTGAGTTATACTATTAGACAGATTTCACTTGAGTGAAACTCTTCTAAAGGAGAAATCAAATAGAAGCATTCAAATGTTCAAGAAAGACCTCCTTCTGCAGAGAGAAAACATGGAGACTATCTCCCTTCCCCCACCCGCCCCCGAGTTGCACAACTAGGAGAAGGAAGGGGCTGCTCATCTCTTGCCCCATCTTGGGTTGTTGCACATGGAACGGAACTGCTATTTATATTGCTGTTTAGTTTATGCACAAGCTGATCTCATTCAGCACCCATCTCAGAAAACTATAATATTCTTGAAGATCTTTCAGCACTATAATCATGAAGAGGAGTAACTTGTTTTGAATAAACAATTTAGTTCACTGTTTTTATCGCAAATTTGCCATCTACATGGTTAATTATTAAGTTAAAAAAAACCACATTTATGCAAATTATCATTTTATTCACTTGTCTTGTTAAAATATTCATCTTCCTTTTTGTTCTATTGTTGATATATATATAATAACATTCCAAACAGTATAAGACGCACCTAGCTTTTGGGGAAGAAAACAAGAAAAAAAATGTGCCTCCCAGCAATTTGCGTCTTTGCAGCAAACAACCCATTTCAGTTTCAGCACAACCTGATTAGCACAAGCAGCTGATTGTCAGTTGGATCAGCCTCCCAATGATCAACTGTTTCAGACTTCAGGGATTGCCATAGCCTATTGCTGCCTCCGCGCACCCCGTTTTCAGCCTCCGCATCCAGTTTTCAGCCTCAACACACACCATTTTTTGCCTCCGCGCACACCATTTTCTGCACATTTTGGGCAGCGAGGATCGGAATGGGCAGAAAATGGGGCATGCGGAGGCTGAAAATGGGATGTGCAGAGGCTGCAATAGGCAATGGCAATCCCTGCAGCCTGAAACAGCTGATGGTCAGGAGGCCAATCCAACCGACAATCAGCTGCTTGTGCTAATCAGGCTGTGCTGAAGCTGAAACTGAACCAGGCTGTTTGCTGCAAGGAGGCAAATTGCTGAGAGGCAGAGCTACATTTGATGTATAAGACGCACCCATATTTTCACCCTGTTTTAGGCTGGGAAGTGTGTCTTATACTCCGAAAAATACGGTACTTCTGTTTCCTCCACAATTTTACTGCACTTGGACCCTATATTTCGAGATTCTCAGATCCCACAATTTTAATCAGTGCATCTCCAACTGTTTTACTATTTTTTATAAAATTCTATAAGTCTATAATTTTAGACTATATATATATAACTTCTTTTTAAACATAATATTTAGAAAGCTCTAACCAATTGCCTTCAATTTATGCCTTTTCTTTCTTTCAAATCTTTTCAGTCATTAATTATTTTTCCTAATATTATTCTTAATTCCTTTAATTTCCTATAAAGCTTTCTTCAAATATACCTTGTTGGTTTTGATCAGTTAATAACATTGCTGGTACATCAATATGTGTCAGATATATACTTCTGGATGTGGACGGACGGACGGACGGACGGACAGACAGACAGACAGACAGACACAGACATACATACATACATACATACATACATACATACATACATACATACATTGCCTTTACTTGTGGGAACCAGCAGATAGCATTGGAAATATAAACACAGGACGGCAACTCAATATAGCATAATCCCAAACCAGGTTACGAACACCAAATTCAATCACATGATTGCTAGGACACTGCAATGCTCAGAACTCCAAGGACCAGTTGTACAGTAAGTAGCAATTGTGCAGTGCCATCAACAGTTCTTGAATGAATGGTCATAATCTGAAGACTACCTGCATGTCTCTTTGCGTGTGCATATTAAACTGAAAATATACGAAGTAAAATGTATCACTATTATTGAAAAACTGAATAGAACGTTAACTTGAAATTGCAATTATATTTTTTTAAAGTATGTTCTACTGAAAAGCTACAGCATTATTGTAAATCTATTCCTCTATTTTTCATCTTAGAAGTGGGAAGCTAAATAACCATTTAGAAGCTGCTATCCATGAGGCCATGAGTGAACTTGACAAAATGTCTGGGAATGTAAGTACCTAATAGTTCATTTGGAGGGGTGGGGTGATAGCAGAGGGAGGAGAAATAGGGAGGATTCCCCAAGCCCAGTATTTGTGAAGAAGCAGATAACTGGAGCAGAAGCGCAGAAGAAGGGGAAGGTTTACAGAAAATAAATTTCCACATGGTTTAAGATAATGAGCTGACCATAATATTCCAAAATATACTGTACATTCCCAATAAATTCATTAGGTAGGTTTAAATATATTCTCAGGTCTAAAATAGAAGTAATAAGTTGGCTCAAATTGATTCACTAGAAACTGTATTTTGTCCCAGTGGCTTCAACAAGTGACTTCTTCCACCCCTATTCATAGTTGGTAACCTGTCCCAGTGTGCTGCATCATTATGCTCACTGTTTCTGACTATCAGAGATGTGTTATAAAGAACAAACCTGGTGAAGCAAGAACCAATAGTTTCCAGATTAAGGGAGAATTTTTATGCCAACATACCTCAGGTGCCTCTCAAGGTCAGCCAAAGTTGATCAAATATCCATTGACTTTCAAGGCATGGGGAAGAGACTTAGAATTTATACCATGAATCATAGGTATAGGTTTTGCTCTGACATACTGAAATAGGAAGCTCTTCTGTATGTTTGTACCTTCATTCTAGGCTATAACAAAAACTGATCTAGCCGAGTTCAAATTTATCTGTAGAGATAATATATGTTATCTAGTATATAAAAAGTTTAAAATATTATCTAATATTTCATTACTGTTAATGAGGAGCAGGGTAGCTTGCGTGGGTAGGATGCTGGGTTGACAAGCAGCAAGCCCGTGTTTGAGACCCAGTTGCTGCAATGAGACAGGGTGAGCTCCTATCAATCGCTCCAGCTCCTGCTGACCTAGCAATTCGAAAGCATGCATTCATAAGAAGATAGATAGGTACCCCTTCGGTAGGCACATTAATGGGGACATGAAAGGAGCCCCCAACTGGGCACCCCACAGGCAATGGTGATGTCACAGCTAATCCTTTCAACTCTGAAGCAACTCTGTGCTTTTGACACGAGTGCAATGCAATTACTGTTAATCCTTAAAATCTTCCTTTTTGTTTTCCCTAGGTGCATCAGATTCCACAGGGAGACAGACAGCTGAAGCCTCCAAAACCCAAGAGGAGGAAGATCTCTAGATAACATTGAATGTCTTTCTAACTGATCTGGCTCTTACATAACATGCACATAATTTTCATATATATAGATATATATATATATATAGATATATATAATCACCACAAGGTGCTAAACAAAACAGTGGTACAGTATTCTTATTGATAAAGAGGGAGAAGTTAATCCAGATCTTCTAAAGATTGAAGAGTGTCTATAAATCCTTTTTTTCTATAATACTAAAATTGTGATTATAAAATTATAGTCCAAATGTTTCTGCAAAATTTTCATTATGTACATAGATAAAACAGAATTTCATGACGATATCTGAAATGTAAATAGTGTACTATTGTCATGTACAAGCATACCTAATGCACACTTTATCTTTTATTGTACAAAAGAATAGTGTACAAAATTCTTTGGTTTCTATTGAGTACACATACAAGAGACTACCAATGTAAAGTGATAAATAAAAATACAGCCTAAATGCTTTTATATAATAATGTAAAAAAAATGCTGTTTTTGTATTTAACAGCAGTGAAAAGGCATGATTATGTAATCCCCTAATTATGACATAACACTTTTTGCCACTGAGTGTTCATTTATAGTGTCTGTTTGGAATGAACCTGGCCTGGAAGTACTGTACTCCATTTTGGGTCCCTGTAGGAGAGTGAAACCTTGCAGATTCCTAATGGGATGTGGGAGCATAAGTCAAATTAAGATATCAAAAGCTGCAACTACCGGTTGCGTGGTTTTTTTTTTTATTATTGAGTTTTAAATTATAGTATTGTAGATTTTTTAAATTAAAAATATTTAGATAGACTATTTGAGTCAGCTTTAACAGAATTTCCTAGCTACCCGCTTTGAAATCAGAAACATATCAAGCATTCATTTTTACTTCCTTTTTCCCCCCAAAGCTTTTAACAAAGCCTAAAGTAGCTATTCCGATTTATTTAAGCAAAGAACACAATTCCTATTAAAGTATGAGAGCAATAGCCCAATTGAAGGATTCATTGTTGATGCTAATTGTTAGCAGTAAGATTACAATTTAGCAAAAACGTTGTTCCTAAATTAAGAAAGGGATTCAGTGACCAGTTGTCCTTGGATATTTTTACTGTATTCAGTGGACTGGATGAGCGTAAGCAGTTACTGAATTCCCCTGCCTGCCAATACCAACAGCATTTTCCTTATTAATACTAAAGGTTAAAGGTGGCTTGCTAAACTATTAGCGGCAGTGGCCAGGATCCAAAGGACTCCACAGCTAGTTCAGTGCCCCTATAAGATTTTTGCAAAGTAACTTTTGAACAAAATCTCCTTTTTCCCAGTTTGGAGATTACTAGCGTTCTTGAACCATTTGGCAACTTTCAAAACAATTCTTTCCGATATGGTGGAGTTCTTGTTTGAGAGAGGTAGCAATTAGTTAAAGCCCGGTTGAAACATATCCAAAGTCCTTGAATGGACCTTAATGTAGTTCTTTGGATCCCAGCCAGTGATTTTATCAGTATTATGTAACATATCAGATTTATTTTATTTAATAAGAATTATTTATACCATTAACAGATTCGTATATATAAATATATAAATATATCTTTATATATATTTATATTGATGTGGCAGAAATGTGCAGGTTGAATCTATTAACCAGATTATTTATGTTATGTTAAGTTTGAAAGAAATGTGAAGCATATATGTTAGAATATGATAGTACACTACAGATACATGAACCTGAAGCTGTGAGGTTTCTCAAAATACCCATTGTGTACCTTTGCAAGAAATTATAATGCAGTGTCATTTTTAATATGGGTGCTGCATATAATGGCAGTGGCCTTCCCCCCTTTTCCAAGTATCCCAATTCACTATGCCTAGGCCCAAGATGGAGTCTCCTGAGGACTACCTGCTACCTCTTCATCTAGGAGCCACTGTTATATCTCACCCTGGAACGTCATTTCTTAAAATGGCCTAGTTACCTCTCCTAGCAAAGATTACTGGTAATCAGCAGTATCCAAGGCTGATGACAATAAGTCTATAACCAAAATGTAGTGCTTATATGAAGAGAACTTATCACCTGCTTAAGTTCATGTTCTCTGGGCCCCACTCCACTTTCTATGTGAAATGAGTCCCAGAGGACAACAGCTTTTGGGAAACAGTTTCCCCCCCCCACACCCCCAGTCAGCTCTCTTTCCCAATGCACATAACTCTAGCGTGGCGCTAGATCACCTACTCTCATCTGGACAGCTCTTAATTCCTTTGTCCACAACCCAGTCTGAGGGAATGCAATTAACCACACTAAGCTACAGTGACCTGGAGACAGGAATTCTTCCACCTTTCTACCTGATTGGTAGGTTCATTGTGTCTTCTATGTGATGGCAGGGTAGTCTCCACAATCCTACATGAAAGCTCGTTTGAAATGATACTTTGTGTAGATCAGTTAGCACTCTTTTATTTTTTATTTTTTTTGTTACAAGTTGATGTGTTTGTTATGTTTAAAGAGTTAATGTTGTCCATTTTTCGTACCAGCCGGCTTTCTGCTCGTGTCTAAACAGATGTTTCTATTCATGAATACTCATGGGTGTGTGTATGGGTGGATGTGTGTTTATATTTAGTAGTTTTTTAAAGTTTTTTTTTTTTGGTCCCTAAAACTGAATTTGTATTGACCAAGCCTTCTTTTGACATTTTTAACTAATTAGGTTTGTACTCTTTTCTCACCAATGTATACTTTACATTAGTAGACTATGTAAAGTATTTTTGTGCACTCGATTTCATTGGTTAATATTGGCATTGATGTGGGTGCTAGGAATAGTTTGTTTCAGTCCATGCAGATTTTTCCCTCCTTTTTAGAGTTTTTATGGTTTTATGTAAGCAGTTGATGTAAATATTGTGAGCATTACAGGTCATGCAGTGTTGTAACATTTTTAAAAATGTTGCACATACTTTACAATTAAAAAGCTGGTCGCTCGTACTTGAATTTGCCCTTAGAGCCATTTCTTTCTCTTTGCATTAATGCATAAATGACTTCTTTTTTAAAAAAACAAACAAACAAACTCAAGGCCCAACCCTATGTTTTTGTTGTTGTTATTGTTTAACAAATCTATATTTTTCTAACAAGATTTTAACATTTAAAATGTTTTGCCACCTTTCTAATTTATAATAATAAGCTCCTAATTTTAGAGAAGGGGGGGGAGAAATACCTTCATTTGCAAAGGTAGAAGAACTGATTCTGTAACTTGGCACGATGACAGAAATGAGAAGCAGAACCAGTGAAATTGGGCCCCATAAGATGACTAGCCTCTCATTAGCTCAATTAGTGGATGTTTGTGTGGTGTTTTGAGGATATAAAGTGGTAACTATCCTCATGTGTCTATTTATTTATTTATTCTTGGTCAATTGTGATAAAAATTATATAAAATCAAAGAAATTATTCTATCATGGAGATTTATGAACACCATTTCTGTTTATGGAGAAGTTTTAGTTCCTCTAGCCAATTATTTAGGCTGGCAAGTGTTTCTGGCACTAGTTCTGAAAATCATATCCAAAGGGTGGAAATTAATATATGTCCCATAGCAGTTATGGCCACAATCTTAAGTTTGGAGTTTTGTTTTAGTCTTCATATTTAAATTGACCAATGCCATTGTGCAGACAACATGCTAATAACGCAATATTATTTGTGAATTCTCAGAATTTAACGTTATAAAGTATCATGGTGGACTGAATGACCTTTTATTAGCTACAGTTTGTATTTTGCTACATAGGGTTTTTAATATGAATATTCCAGAAGAGCAATAGCATAATAATGCTTTTCTATTTTAAAAGAACCCCATTCTAGTCTTATTAAGAGTTAGATTTTTTTTAAAAAAAGAAAATACCAGTTTTGTAAAATTTGATAAAATTGTCAATATTATGATTAAATCACACAAAAAATCTCACTGTGATGTTCTCTTCTGGAAGGGGGCCATATTTGCACAACATTGAGCTGGGAGGGGGTGCACATCCCTGACTTAAAAATGGGGTGTATATTGTAATATTAAATAACCAGAAACTAATGCTGAGTTAAATATTTAAATCTGAGATTCTTTGGCCCTCCATATTTGCATGTTGTATCCACATTCTAATATTGGTGTCAGTTAATTAAATACCATATCCACAGGCCCATTAAAACTTGAAAATATATTTTTTTCTTCTATACTCTGCACATTACTTCTAGTATTACCTTAGTATTACCCTTTCGTTCACTTATTTTGTGGAACTTACCCAAATCAAGGTGCAAATGTCTTGAGGACATGAGCAATTTCAGAATATAATCTGCAATTAATTACATCCTACATATTTTATCTGACACTTTAAAAACTGGTGCTATTCAAAAAGAACGCATATTTCTTTCAATGCAGATGCAAATATTTTATTGATTATCTCCAGAAGTGATCAATGGCCAGATGATCATGAAAGACTCTTCCTTAATATCCCGATTTTTCTCCAAATACTGTAATCAAATACATATATACATCACTTCTACAAACACCAACATTTCAGACAGCTAGCTATGGTTCAACTTTTGCAATATTATTTTACAAAAGAAACCCTTATATGAAGAAGTAATTAAGGGTGTATATGCTTGCTTTGTTATCATTTTGGTGAGCCTAATAGTCTACGACATGGAATATAGATTAAACTGAACAGGGTCTTATTCATTGACCACATCACAATCTTGAAACAGTTTGTTAATCCGTATCCTCCTTCATCATCAAAGTCCCTGTAATTCTAATGAAGTTTCTAAGTCTGCATGGCTAAGAGTCAACATTTCAAGAGATACCATCAGCTACTGGTACAGGTAGACCTCGACTTACAACCACAATTGAGCCCAAAATCTGTTGTTAAGTGAGACATTTCTTAAGTGAGTTTTGCCCCCATTTTGCGACCTTTCTTACCACAGTTGTTAAGTGAATCACTGCAGTTGTTAAATTAGTAACATGGTTGTTAAGTGAATCTGACTTCCCCATTGACTTTGCTTGTCAGAAGATCACAAAAGAGGATCACATGACCCTGGGACACCATAAGAGTCATAAATATGAATCAGTTGCCAAGCATCTGAATTTTGATCACATGACCATGGGAATGCTGCAGTTGCCATTAGTGTGAAAAATGATCATAAGTACCGGTAATTTTTTTCAGTGCCATTGTAACACTGAACAGTCACTAAAAGAACTGTTGTAAGTCGAGGATTATCTGTATTTGACTTCTGAATATAAAATATAAAATTGTCATTTTAAAACAAAAAACCAAGGATTGAATTTCAACTGAACCGAATTAAATACTTTGATTGTAACTCCCCGAAGAGTCTTATCCAGTACCAGTATTGCTTTTTAAAACGGTGTTAAATTCTAAGAAAGTAAAGGGGCCAGTATACAGTATTGATTAAAGAAAAGTGACTAATAAATAATTTCCCAAAGATTCCTAATCAAATTGGAGCCACTTATGAGGAATGGGTTTCCAAGGCTCTGAAAAGCTTTGATATACCGGTTTATACTAAAAATAGTTTCTATTTCTGATATCAAGATGTTTTGATTTTATTACTTTTATTTCAGGATGAGTATAATTGCTATGTTCAGTTTAGTATTCATAGAACACTTCACCAAAGTTCTGAAGAAGTTTGGATCAGACTAAAGGTTTTTTTTTAAATCAGTTTCATAGCCAAAGTAGTACTAAAGTTTCTAGGACACCTATTGTCTGTGTTACATAAAAATAAACTTAAAACAAAACAAAATGTTTCAAAAAGCTAAAAGGAATGAGAATTGAAAGGGATAAATTCTTTCTACTGCCTAAAACATGAAGTCATATTTTGGAGTACATGACAGGTAAGTTTTCTTTAGGTTATCTAAATAGCTTCATTGTTCTACCTGTTTTGTTTCTTCTCACCTATCAATATCCCAGGCATCATAAATATAGTGGAGTCCCATGTTGTCTACAAAACAAAACATTGTCCATTAACAGAGTCCGCTCTACTAATAATTCAATCTTAAACTCTCAGAGGGGATCGCTGGATCTCCCGATTTGAAGGCTGTGGCATCCACCACAACTGCCTTTTATATAACCACACTTTCAATGTAGCAAACATAGACAAAAAAAATAGTTAGCTTGCTGAGTGTAAAAATTCAGAGCAAAATTGTGGCCTTGAAGAAAATCTTAGGCAGAAAGCTAGGAAAAGATAACCTTTAGAAAGTATCACTAGCTTCAATGAAAACTTACTTCTCCCATTTACATAGGAGGACTTTGGTAATATGTTTAGTCAGTTGGGGGGAAATTGGATGCTTGGGGGGGGGATGGAAATAGAGTGAATTAGACAATTAATTGATAAATCATCCCTAAGTGTTGATAAGCACTATATTTAATTTATTTCTATGCCATATTCCAGTGATGGCTAACCTTTTTGTCGTCGTGTGCCAAAAGCGATAGCGCACGTGCCAACATCCATAATGCAATGCGTGCCTCCCTTGCACAGGCATGCATGACCCTCCCCCCATGCTCCCTGTGACACCACACACACACACACACACACACAAATCAGCTGGCTGGCAGGAGGCACGCACATGCATGCGTAATGGAGCTGAGGTAGGTGACAGCTCCCGTGCCCGCAGAGAGGGCTCTGTTTGCCAGCTGTGGCACATGTGCCATCACAGCCATATTCTATTAAAACATTCCAATTAAATATTTAACACAAGCACAGAAAATTAAATTTAAAACATCCAAGATCAGGTACATTCATATATGTACATGTCCCTCTCGGTGGTGGGTGTGAGGAAAAAAATGCACAGAATGTATGCCCTGATGGACTGGGTAAGAGCTGGTAAAATAAATAATATTAATAGACGGCTGAATAGCCACATAAAACATTCTGATGAGCGGGCATCCCAACAGAGGGGAAACAGACTTTTTGGAAGCAACTGCAAAATGGCAGTTTTTAAGTTATGACCCAAGAAAAAAGATCAATGGTAGTAAAAAGTAATCAGATAATGCAATCCTACATGTAGTAAAGACTTAGTAATAAGCTCCATTAAGTTCAATGGTATTTGCTCTCAGAAAGTGTATATGATTGCTGGGTGAAAAGTTCACTTTATGAACAAACACCTTGGAAGTAAAGAATACACCAATAGAAATTTCTCTTCCCAATTCTGGATACGTCACAGCAGGACGATCTGGTACTAAGAAAGAAAATAACAGGCACAGAGATTATTATGATTGTTAATAACCCTATTAATAAGAACAAAATGGGAAGAAAAATATCTAAAACAAAGAACCCCTCATTGATATTGAAGGGGAAAAATCTGAAGCTTTTAAAATACCTATGTCAGCTACATAAATTGTCTAAATGTTTTTTTAATGGCTCTATTAAAAATATTTGATACAGAATGGATGTTCTGAACCTTTAAAATAAAGCACAGTTGTATTACTTAAAAATACTTCCACCATAGTTTTCAGAATAAGACATTGAGACACCGGGATTAATTTCACCAGAATATTTCATCCATTGAACTGGATGTAGGTTTTGCAAGCCGAACAGGCATTTCTGGCTGAAACAGCCAATCCCATGAATTAATCTCAATTTCTCCATCCAGGAGTCAGATCCCATTCCTCTGGCCCAAGGATATCAAACTCGCGACAATGTCATGTGACATATTGCAACTTTTGGTGGGTGTGACCAGCGCATGACGCATTCGGGCCATGGGCTGCAATTTTGACACCCCTACTCGGGCTCAACAGCCTTTAGGAACAGCTTTATTTTGGAGACTGAAGCACCCAGTCTTCCATCCTAAACTGCACTTAAAAGGTTTGAAAGGCCGATAATTAGTAGCTTTTTTGATAGTAAAATTCTGTAGGGAATTCCTATGGATGAGACATTTGTGTGAATACAGAAATATCTGCTCCTAGGTGTATAAACATGCCATAGAAACATAGGTGGAGATTTGAAGCTGATCTTTATGAAATATAATGCATGGAAACATACTGAAACTGCACTTCCACATAAGCACTGGACTCATCAGGATGCTGTTTTCCATAACCGCAGTTTCTTGTCTAAGCTACAATAGAGTGGCTTCACAATAAAACCATGCTTTACAAATCCAGTGGTTAAATTCGTATAAGAGAAACCATAGAAACCACAACATTGATTCTCTCAATGCAGGTAAAGTGGGGGTTGGAAATTCAAGAGGCATTTCTACAACAGTATTTCTGCATTTCAAGAGTATAAAAGATGTTTTAAATTTTGGACATTAATTCCATATTCTAGAGTGTGTCTTTTCTGCAGATATCTTTGTTCAGTAATAACTAAACTGATGCAATCATTAAATAATATTCACTCTTGCATAATAGTAAATTGATTATTGGAGGAGGCATAAGCACCCAGAAATAAATACTACAAAGGACAATTTTAAAAGTTAGAAAAAATTCGTTCTAAAATGTGATCTTGATGACAAAAGAACTAGAACTGCCATTTTGCTGTTTTCTTTACCAAAGTTTTCATAGCTTCATTAACCTCGATAGATTTTGATTTCAATTAGACTTGTTTCAGATTTGCTGAATCTACTTTCTAATATTGTCCTGATATCTGGAAATCTATCAATGGGACAAAAAGATGCATAAATCAAATTAAGTTTTTCAGGGCTACCAGAACTGAACTAAGTATTATCTTGAATACCTGCTTTCTTTTTTACAGTAGATTTTTACCCATTTTTTATTGGTAAATTACTCAGATCTGTAGTTTGCCTTCTTCCCATACTTGCTTTTGCAAATCCTAATCTGCTAATTTTGCCAATCTAAATTTGATTTTGCAATGCTACCCTGTTTCCCTGAAAATAAGACCTCCCCGGATAATAAGCCCAATCAGGCTTTTGAGTGCATGCGCTAAAATAAGCTGTTCCCTGAAAATAAGCCCTTCCCAAAACACAGCAGTAGCCATGAGGTGACCACCCTTGCCACCTCCTGCACCTCAAATATAATAAGACCTCCCTGAAAATAAGGCCAAGCGCTTATTTTGGGTGTCAAAAGAAAATAAGACCCTGGTATATGCATTCCATCTCACCGTCATATGATTCTCATCTCTACAGGCATATACTGCATGCCTTCATCAAATAAATGTATACAATATAAAATTAATTCACATTTTTATGATTCTAGAAAATGTATATTGTAATATTCTTTCTTATTAGGCACCAATGCATTTAGTACTTAGGATTCAGTGACAATTCTTAGTAAATCTTCATAGAATCTAGTTGTTCAGATATAACTATTATTCTACCATTGCTATTCTAATCCATAGATACTAAAACAGTGAGTCAGATAAATCAGAAAATGGCAAATAGTGACCAATAGCAATCAAGTTTCTAGACTATGGTTTATTATCCCAAATTCAGGGATTCTCTGAATATAGTTCAGAGCCACTATATTCTATGTAGACAATTACAATCAGTACGGTTTTGTGCTTCAGTGTATTTTATTTATTCAGAAATGGTTCTGGATTAAATACATGCTTGACATTCTCTTGGTATACAACAGAAATTCATTATTGTGTCCACCCTTGTTGTTACAGAAATAGTGCATTGAAAGTACATATAAATTCTTGTGTGAAATTCATATTATATGTGATATGATTCATATAATTTAATCCCAGATTTAAATATTAATTGTTCTGTCTGATTACTTACAGTAATTTCACTTTACATTACATTGATTGCACTTGCAATTTTAAATACTAATTATTAGTATCTATTAGTATTTCTTGAACAACAACAAAAAGATATTTTGTAGTTATGCAAAGAAAAAATAAGAATGTATTACATTTAAAAAGTTGCTAAAATTAGAACACTGTTTGCTAAATTATGTTTAAAGTACACATGGTTAATTGACGTGTGTTGATCCATCTATGTGTGTGCATGTGTGTGTGTCCAAGAAAAAAAAGAGAAGCTGACAAGTCAGCAATTCCTTAGTGTATTAGAGAAGCATATGTAAAGGAGTTCTTAGTGTCACTCATTAAGGAAATCTATGGTATGATTGACACATAAATCAAGCAGTGTTTTATTGTCTGTTTATTCTTTGATTTTTAAGAAAGCATTTTTTTTTACATTTTATGATGGAGAAATACATAGAAGCCACACTGGAATAATCCTTCTATTGTTGGTATTTTTATTCTAGTGGAAAAGATCCGCCTTGTGTGCAAATAACCAGCCTGTGCTGTTTGATATGCACAGAAATTCAATCAGAAGCTTAATTACATCTTAACATGACTTTCAAACAGCTGGCTAATTCCCTTGTTTCTGATTAAAGAGATTACAAAAATAAAATTTAACATTGCATTTACATACTGCTCTAAAACAAAACATTTACTTATAAGCTTTAGTCATTTAGAATATTCATCTCTATTCAGCCCAAGATGTGAAGCCTGACAAAAGGATCAAAGCTTGAATTCCAACAAATAAAATGGGTTTTTTGACTGAAACTGTTCTTTTATAGCTCTCTGCAGTATTGAACAATATTGAACATTTTTTTAGATTATAAAATTACGGACAGGGTATTTTACTTACAATAACACCTATTACTTGTGTAATGATGGCAATCAGTGTGGCTTTATGTTGAAATTGAATTATTGATTAATGTAATTTAATTACTCCTTATGAATTTACATATTAATGTAATCTAAATATATTTTAATTTATTAAGGCTAAACTATTTATATTGGAAACATTCTGGAATAGCACATGCATTTTAAAGCATACTTTTTGATCTTCTACTTTATGCTGTAATATGTAGAATTCTGCAGAAGAAGTGTATGTGTGAAATTGGACTAACATAGCATAGCAATAAACATTTGTTTATTGAATAACATGTATTTTCATAAAATTGAAATGCTACTCATGCTCTCATTTTAAATAACAAAAAAAAGATCAGTCCAAACAAGAATATTTATATACAACTAAGAAAATTTATATTAGATGATTTGTCAGACTATTGCATTCATCATTACTTATACTATTTTTCTTATTGTTTAATACATATACAGTACCCATCAATTACACACACACACACAGAAACACACACACACTCTACAGAATGGTGTCCTGTTTAGTGATATGAAAGGCAGGTAAATGGGCACATTCCCCCACCTAGGACCTTACAAACCTTACCCACTGGTGAAACCAATGCTATTTCTGTCCTGCACCAGGCCTTAGTTTTCAATGAAAGAGCCCCAGATAATCTGCCTTCACTAGAACACTGTCTACTTGACCACTTCTCACTTTTTCAACATATTTTCCTAAGGTTGAGACCGGATGATAGTTCTCTAAGATACCTAAATCAAGGAAAAAGCAAACCAGACTTCTCTTCAAAGCTACAGGTATTATCCAACTGCAGTGGCAACTGGCACTTTTGGATTCAATTTATTGTGCACTGTTCCAGCCCAGTGGTGTGATTCAATTTTTTTTACTACCGGTTCTATGGCCGGGGCTTGGTGGCAGGGGAGGTTTACTGCAAAATCCCCATTTCCTCCTGATCAGCTGGCACTCAGGAGGCGGAGAATAGATGGGGGTGAGGCCAGTCAGAGGTGGTATTTACCGGTTCTCTGAACTACTCAAAATTTCCACTACCAGTTCTCTGAACTACTGAAAATTTCTGACCTGGTCAGAACCTGCTGAAATCCACCTCTGATTGGCACGCTAGATATCTACGGGCACTGTTTTTTCCTACTGTAGTAAAAACCATCCTAATCAATGTTTAAGAGAAGATACCATGAGGGTCTCAATCCTACTGAATGCAAGGAGGTGAGGGCAATATTATGCACCTCAACAGTGACTGTCCCTGTCATCCATCTCCCAAGATAAGGAATACCTCCATCCTCTTGGCTGTCAAGGAGGCCATAAAAATATTGTTGTTCTCCCAGAGTTTGATTCCTGTTGCACCTGGGTTGCCTAATTAGTTAGCTTAGACTGAACTTTTGTCTTTTCTTGTATTATTGTAAAATGCCTCGAGCTCTCCTAATTGCATAAATAAATAAACAAATAAGGTTGTTCACTTTACACTCAGCTCACAAAAAAATATCAATTTAATTAAGAGCTTTAATTAAAGGAAAAGGGGAAGGCCATGTCAGATAGGTGGAGGTTGAAATCAGTCAACTGCAATCACGGCTACCAAGGCAGAGTGAGGCTGAAATAAATTATGATAAAAGTCACAGAAGGAGCAGCAAAAACAAGAATCAGCACCAAGGATAGCTCCTAACAAGCTCAGTGGTGATCCAAATTCCAAGAAAGTAATTGGGGAAAGGAGTGAGGTCAGATGAAAATAATAATAGAAAGCCTTAACTCTGTGTCTTTCTATCTGTCCTGCATCCCTTAAAAACGTAGAACCAATAACCAATGTTAGACTCCAATATGGAAAGGGAAACTATGGAGACATGATGATAATGATGATTGATTATGATGATGTGCAGATGTAAAATATAATCTTAATTCACCTCTATCCTAATTCTTAGAGGGAGCCATGCAAGTAGCTAGGAGCAGTTTTTCAAATAGATTATTATGTTTTATAGTGAAGGCTGGTACATGTAGCTATGCTACTTGTGAATGGGATTTCACATTCAGTTCTGCATCAGAAGTTCACATTATTATTGATAATGCAGTGCTGATAAGAATGCAGACTCCGATGCCAATTCCAAAGAGCCTTTTCACAGAAGTTCAATTTCCAAGCCCAATACTCTTTGCCTAGCTAGCACAAGAAGAGTTGGGTTCATTTTATCTATTAATACAACATCAAATCAAATTAGACAGAATATATATATGTACCATATTTTTCGGAATATAAGATGCACCTTTTCCCCCCTTAAAATAGGTTGATAATTTGGGTGCTTCTTATATTCTGAATGTAGCTTTTTCAAAGCTTTTTTTTCCAGACCTAATGAGGCAAGTGGAGAGCGAAGCATCTTTGCAAGCTTTTTTCATTGCTACTCCCTCCAAAGAAGATTTTTTTTCCAGCCCTAAGTCTTTGCAGAGTTTTTTCATTGCTTCTCTCTATCAGCTGTGCTTTAGAAGCTTTTTTCCAGTCTTAACCAGGGGATAAAATAATGTGCTGAAGCTGACCAGACTAAGGATGCTAGCCAGATGAATACCTGATAGGCAGATT
>JANHFT010002655.1:121258-137326 GCA_032467955.1 Pseudoxenodon macrops | reverse complement strand
GATAATAAGGCCAAGGCCATATTTCGAGGTTCAAAAGAAAATAAGACCCTGTCTTATTTTCGGGGAAACACGGTAGTTGGGGCAGACCCATGTAGAGTTCCATAGAGAAGCCATCAGTCAGGTTCCTGGGTTTATGTTGTTCCAGAGCTGCATCTTTACAATTATTTTAAGGTATGATTGGCTTTCATAAATGACTGTTACGGTGGATATACAAGTTATATATACAAATGTTTAAAGTGCATAGACAAGAAACATAACCAAGATACTGTATTGACTAATTGCATATTAGATATCACACAATAGAACAAAACTTTATTACTAAAATAATCAGATAATGTTTATAGAAACATACATAAATATGGACACACAGGACATAAATAAAACATGGATATTGTAGAAAACAAGTAGTTCCTTCTCCGTATAAAATGCATGCAAAAAGCCACACCAGAAACCCGCTTAATGTTCTCATTTACTTGAAGCGTGATATTCTTATAACGAATATAAAATGCCTGCAATCTATTTCTCCATCTAGTTTGCCACAAAATTCCTATTTTAATTGTCTTTTCTTTTGAGAAGCTAGGAACACTTTGATATGAAATTGCTTTCACCAATTGTTTTCACTTTCTAAGAATGCTGAGCTCCATTTAGATTCAGAGCTATTTTTGGAAATACATTTTCAGTCAAAGCTTTGAATAATGCTTACATGATTGGATGGAGCCTAGAGAAAGCTAGGTTCTAATTTCATTAGATGAATGTGAGCTATTGACTCATTAGCAAGAATAGGATTGTTTTCATAAAATATGTTAAACTATAACACATTATGATTGGCCAAAATAATGAACTGGGCTGTGGTTCTGTATTACGTATGGATTTGTTTTATTATTTGATTCTTTCTCATTTACAAGGTAGATTAGTAAACCATAGAATTTGCTGCTTGAGATATTCAGAGGAAAGTACAGAAATACGTTTTTGGTTCAAGAATGGTTTTAAAATTGAATCTATATTCTCAGAATTCGGAGTATCCAGGGAGATTGCTATAAGTAATAAAAGCTGTTCATACTCTTCTTGATGATAATGATTTATTTACAGTTGTTAGATACATGATTAGACAATATAAAATATTAATCTATAAATAATATTTTAGATTAGAATGGCCCCCTCTAACACTCTTCCAGAAGGCACTGAAGACCTGGTTGTGCCAGCGGGCCTGGGGAACCCAGAGCGAGATGGAGTCCATGAAATGGCTGGGGTGAGGTGCTGTCACTGGGGTGAGGGGCTATTATATTATTTTATTATTTTCTTTTCTTTTTTATATATGTTTTTATACCCCTATAAAGCTGCCTTGAGTTGCCATGTGCGAATAGGTGGCAATATAAATTTTCTCCGTAGTTCGTTGAGGCAGCGTCCAGGAATGGGTTAACTTGTCCTGTCAGCCTAGTAGACTGAGTCTGAACTTAAAGCCCCGCCCTTGTTGCTAGGCAGCTTTTTCAATTCAGTCCTCAGCTGGACAAGACGCGTTAGCCATTCCTCTCGCCTTCCTTACTTCTTTGTCGGTATTCGTGAGTTTTTTCCCTTACATTTCCCCCCCTCTATTCCCGTCTCTTGACCCTCTATCTCTTCTTAGGGTTTGGGGGTGGATAGCTGTCGGTCGGGGCTCCGGCTGACTACGGAGCACTCTACTGCCTCCAGGCGTGAGCGTTCTTAAAAGGGAAATTTTAATTTGACCAGCCCTTCACTAAATTCGGACGCTGGTCGCTTCTGCTGGGCTCAGCAGAAGCTGACTATGAGGCCCCTAGATAACATCGCTTGGGATCGGCCTCTGCAGCTAGTGATTTCTCACGGAGAGCAAAAAAAGTGGGAATCGCCATTTTGAATTTCTGCCGCCGTTTGCCTCAGGATTTCGGCGGGAAAAATAGTACAGTTCATCATTGCTTGCCTTCCAAGCTGTGAGCGGCCTTCCACAGCCTCTATTAGTCGGCCAGAGCCTAGTGCTCTGTACTGAGGAGCATACGCGCTCTTGTGACGGACATCCAACCCGTCACTAAGTGAAATAACAACAACAAAAAAGGGAATAGGCTTAAACATCATAGACTGTCCTAGGGGCTTCATGCCCTATGCTGTTGGCCAAAGCTTCGTGTTCTGAGGTTGCAAGAGCTTTGCGCTTCTAGATTCAAGAGTCTAGCGCTCTAAGAGTGAGCAGCCAGCCTCACTGTCACTACCAAGCCTCCCTTACCTGTCTACGCCACAAAGGGGGCCACCATGTGCACTAACACCTAGCCCAAGGCCCCCAAGTCTAGACAGAAGAGACCTGCTGACCCTCCAGGTGCAGACAAGGGTAATTCAAAGAAAAAGGGCTCCAGCTCCAGTGGTAAGCGTTTCAGCACGCTGGAACATGATGAGCAGCACTGGAACAAAGCGCTTGAGAAGGCCTGTGACAGGGCAACCCAGGGGAATGCCCCTGACCGATGCACTCTGGTTCGCCAGGCCGACCACTCCAGGCACCCTAGCATCTCCTGGGAGGGGGGCCGGAAGACCAACTTGCAATGGCTGCAGACAGCTTCCAACCAAACCAGGCTCACCTCTGGGGCGTACCCTTGCAGCTTCCCCTGGAGGTGGATCCATCAATTTCTTCCCACAGGAGGAGATCCGTGCCAGAGGCGACATTCACCCCAACGGCCGCGGGCCTCAGAACGGAGGCGGGGACCGACGTCTCAGCCATGATTGCTGCAGCGGTCGAGAGGGGCATCCAGGCCGGCCTCAAGCGTTATCACCGTGTTCCATCCCCTATGTCTGAGATCTCCACTCACAGGGACAGAGATGTCAGCCCGCTCGGACGAGATCCTTCCCTGGACTTCCAAGGTGAGAACCCCCCCCACTCTAGGGCCAGTCATGGGTTGGATGAAGATGGGAGAGACAAATTCGACCTCTCTGAGGACGAAGGTATGGTCCCTGAGCAATCCGCCTTCGCTGGCCTCTTTTAAGTCCTTGTTATACAAGGCCACACACTCAGTCAGTCTGGGTACTGAAGATAAGGATGATTTTTGTGGACATGGTAGTTCGTCAGTGGATCAGCCCAAATACGGGGCCCGTGCCCTCTGCAAATGACAAACATTTTTTCAATGTGGCTACTTCCCTGACCACAGTCCTACAACTTCTATCTGTGGATCTTCCTGTCACGGCTCTATATCGTCTGACAGCAGTTCCGGGAGACACGGATGAGATGCTCAAGCCGGAGGATAAGCAGACGGAGCAGGCAATGCAGAAATCTCACCAGGCAGCGGCGTGGGCAGTCAAGCCCTCCACAACGGCGTCCTTTTTTGCTCACACATCACTGGTCTGATTCTGCCAACTGCGGGATCGCATCCCATCTGATTCCCGGGCGCTGCAAGACATCAACAAACTTCTGGCAGCAGCCCAGTTTACAGCCGACGCCACCCTGCATGCCGCATGCTTTGCCTCAAAGGCCATCGCATCGTCGGTAGTTGCGCGCAGGATGATTTGGCTCCACAACTGGCAGGTGGACACTCGCCATAAGTGGCGGCTTGCCTCCACCCCCTTCAAGGGGAAACTTCTCTTCGGCGAATTGCCCGATTCCATACTGGTGGAAGACAAGAAGAAGGTCCTCCCGTCCATGTCAAGAAGGAGCAGCTTCCACTCCTTACCATACTACCACAGGCCATGACCCTACGAAGCAAACACGACCTATTCCAGGCCACAGGGTCAGTCTAGTAACAGACAGCCCCAGGTTTCTGACCGTGGGTTCAGGGGTAGACAGTCCAGGCGGCCCTTTCGGGGGGGAGGGGGCAATCCTTTCCGCCGGACCAAGTGATCACCAGACAGACCCTCCCATTGGGGGGAGACTAAGCCTCTTCGCCGACCAATAGGAGGAGATCACGTCTGACACATGGGTCAGAGAGACAGTGAGATCTGGTCTCTATAGAGTTTCTTTCCCCTCCCCTGAGGTCCTTCATTCCTTGCCCGGTTTCCAAAAATCCATCCAAAAGGTTCCTTATGGACTCGGCTATTGCACATTTGCAGGAAATCCGGGCCATCCAACGGGTACCCGCTGACCGTGTAGAGGACGGGTTCTATTCCATCCTTTTTGTGGTTCCCAAGGCCTCGGGGGGATGGAGGGCAATTCTGGACCTGAAATGTCTGAATCGTTACCTTTGGTTCAGACGGTTCAAGATGCAATCATTACAACTGATCCTTGGGTGCGTGCGTGGGGGCGACTTCCTCGCTTCCATTGATTTGACAGAGGCTTACCTGCATATCCCAATTCGGCCTGAACATCGGAAATTTCTATGCTTTTCATATGCAGGGGTCCATTTTCAGTACAGGGCTCTTCCCTTCGGGTTATCCTCGGCCCCAAGGGTATTTACCAAGATACTTGTGGCCCTTATGGCCCACATTAGGTCCTTACCTATACGTGTGCTCTGCTATTTGGATGACATTTTGGTCCTTTCATCCTCCCTTGACACAGCGCAGGAGGATGTCAACAGGACGGTCGCACTACTACAGTACTGCGGCTTCTCCATAAACCACGCTAAAAGTATACTAGTTCCCTCAGCCTTCATGAATTTTTGCTCTGCAATGCTAGATTTGGATTGTGCGCTTTGGCTCTTAGGGATGGTGAGTTGGGGGGTGGACTTCTGCAGGACTATCTCACCCCCCGTGGACAGTTTTAACTGCTGCACTCTAGCTCCTGCCTAAAGGCAATTGCTGCAGCACAGCCCTTCGAGGCCAGGACTGCGAGGCTGGGCTAATCAAGATGGTGGCCGCCTTCTCTGAGGATGCCAGGGCTGCAGACGTTAATCAGGAGGCAGGGCCATTGGGAGCAAGGCCCTCAAGAAAGGGCAGAGGCCGACTATATCTTAGACATGTTGCCTAGAAAGGCCTCTAAGGCATCAGAGCGGGAGGTCAAACAGAGGCACAGAGCCATTGGAAGGACTATCGAAAAGTCCCAAAAGGAGGCAGTTAAGAAGACCAGAGACCTCCCAGATAGAGAGCTGGTCGTTTCCCGCACTTTTCCCTCCAGGCAGAGCTACCTGCTCTCCATGAAGAATTGCCAGCAGTGTCATAGTTCTCAGATGGCGCTATAGAGCACTCCTCAGATCTGCCCAGCAACACTGAATTGCTTTTTGGCTCTCTGCCAGACTCTGATCCCTTTGAACCTGCCATTGAGCAGACTGTAAGACAGCGGTTTCCTTGGCTGAGGCTACCTTCATACCCACAGCTACAGGCCTTCGCTTGGAGGAGCAATCTGAGCCCCAGATCCCGGTTAACATGGGAGCCTTGATCTTTGAAACAATCAGACAGGAGATTACAGCTCGGTTGCAGCAGAGAGCAGCATCGGTGGTCTCTTACTATCCCAGGGCCCATTATTACCATCATGGGCCCCAATTCATGGGGGAAGCCTTAGCTCCTCAGGAGCAAGAATATTCCCCGACCTCTTCCAACCAGGCTTCCCTGTTGGGGGAAGAAGCCCAACGGGACCTTGACCTGTCTGATGATGAAGGCTTACTATCTGATCAGCCTGCCTTTTTAGGTATTTTCCGGCCTCAGTTGTTCAGGTCATTACTCTTCAAAGCAAAGAATACCACATGTTTAGGTGTCAATCAGGTGATCCAGGAGACTGGAACAGGATCTGCTGTTTCCATAGATCCCCTCTTTATTGAACCCACTGTAGAGGCAGAGATTGTACCTGCCCCCAAGCTGTTTCTGGATGTGGTCTAGAGACAGTGGGGTTCTCTTGAGTCAGCACATAATCTTGGCAGTTTGGACAGACCTTTTTACAACATGGGGCCAGACCTGTTGATCCCATCGGTTGATGCCCTCGTACTGGGGCTGTCCTCGTTCTCTGTCGTGATGGGCCCTCTGGAGGACAGCCTCCTTCTGGACGACAAGAGGGCCAAGCAGTTGTTGGTGAAGGCCCACCAGGCCACTACTTGGTCTGCTAAGACCTCCACCGTGACATCCTTCTTCACCAGAGCCTCGCTACTTTGGTTGAGGCAACTGCAGGAGCGAATACCAGTGGCTGACACGAGGGCCCATCAGTACCTCAATAAGTTAATGCCGGCAATGGAATTCTCAGCGGATGCCACGTGGGATGCTGCCAGATTCGTGGCCAAATCCATTGGTTGTCCGTGGCATCCCGACGGATCCTATGGCTATGCAATCTGAGGCCCGAAAGAAGTGGAGGCTGGCATCTGCCCGTATTCCGGAGATAAATTATTCGGGGAATCCCTGGAACCCTTTCTAGCCGAGGCCAGAGACAAGCGCAAGTTTCTGCCTTCCATGTCCTGGAGAGTGGGCTCTCACCCATCATCCTATTTTTGTCCCTTGCCCTTTTGAGGATTGGACAATGGATTCGGGCCTCCTCACCCACAAAGGGCCTTTCTCTCTAGACAAGGGCAACAGCAGGACAGGCAAGGCAGACAAGGGCAAAAGTACCTGCCCAGATGGGCTTTCCAGGGTGGGAGGGGTTGTTCCTTTCGGCGCCCATGATGACTGCTCGTCCAACCCTCCCATCAGGGATTCGCCTGGTTCTCTTCGCCAACCGATGGAAGGATTTCACCTCGGACACCTGGGTGAGGGAGACGGTAAGGTCGGACATCTCCCTGGAATTAGTCTCTGTTCCCCTGGGATTTTTCATCCATTGTCCAGTGTCAAAGGATCGGACAAAACTGCTCCTCGTGGAATTCGCCATAAGTCATCTTTTGGATACCCAAGCTATCCAACTGGTTCTGGAGGAGCAGCAGGGATAGGAGTTTTATTCACTCCTGTTTGTAATCCAAAAGGCCTCGGGTGTGTGTGTTGGAGGGTAATTCTCGACCTCAAGACTCTGAACTGCCACATAGTTTATCAACGGTTCAAGATGCAGTCATTCCAGACGATTTTAGAGAGTGTCAGAAAGGGTGATTTCCTGATTTCGGTGGACCTCAGGGAGACATACCTCCATGTCCCCATCCTACCTGCCCACAGGCAGTTTCTCCACTTTTACTATGTGGAGAAACACTACCAATACCGGGCACTGCTGTTCGGCCTGTCCTCCGACCCCAGGGTGTTTACCAAGCTGATGACTGCTCTGGCGGGCCACATGTGGACACTACCAATAAGGATACAGTTTTATCTGGACGACATCCTTATTTTGTCCGACTCGGAATCACATGCAAGGAGCGACCTGACTACCACAATAAAGGCCCTGCAGGATCACGTTTTTTCTTTAAACAGGTCCAAAAGCCACCTGGTCCCGACGACTCGACTGCTTCATTTGGGAGCAATCATCAACACATGAGTCCAGGGTATATCTTTCCCAGGAGTGCCAATCCGCAGTGTGGATCAGGAGAGAACGTACTGCCCCTCTACACTTTCTCTCTCGGCTCCTCAGAAAGATGATATCCTGCATTTCTATCACCCCATGGAATCGACTCCACAGCAGAAGCCTTCAGTGGTTCCTCCTTCCGCATCAGAGGTCCGATAGGAGCAGTTCCCTGACCAGAGTTCAGGTTTCGCCAGAGGTAATTCATTCTCTCAAATGGTGGACATCCCTGGCTATATCCAAGGGCTGCCAATTCAGAGAACCAGAGCGACTGACAATAAATACCAATGCCAGCCTTTTTGGCTTGGGAGCTCACCTACAATCAAGCATGGCTCAGGGTCAGTGGACTTAGGAGGATCTGAGCCACAACATAAATTGGTTAGACCTCTGGGCGATTCCCCAGGCCCTCAGGAGGTTCAAGGACATGATCTCGGATCATCACATTTTGGTCTTGTCGGACAATGTAGCCGCCAAGGCCCATGTAAACCGCCTAGGAGGGACCAGGCCCCTCATGCAAGAGGCCAAGCAGCTGGGCCTCTGGGCAGAGACTCATCTGTCTATAAAGGCAGCACATATATCGGGAGTGGCAAACATGCAGGTGGACTGACTCAGCAGAGCTTCAGTCGAGCACATGGAGTGGCCCCTGAACCTGCACCTGTTCCAGGAACTGATGGACCGATTTGGCCTTCCGGAAGTCGACCTGTTTGCCACCCAAGACAATTGCCAGCTCCCAAGGTTTTTTGCTAAGTTTGCAACGGTGGAAGCAGAGGGTGTGGATACGCCACAAAGTCCATGACCCCCAGGATTCCTGTACGCCTTCCCTCCACGGCCGCTCATTCGGAAGGTCATCAGAAAGCTGCTGGAGGAGGAGGCGGAACTTCTGCTCCTTCCCCCCCAGTGGCCCAGAAGACCTTGGTTCACAGACCTGATAAGCTTATTGGTGACTCGACCCTGGAGGATCCCTCCGAACAGGGTCTTCCTTAGCCAGGTGGCGTTGGTCCATCCAGACCCTCAGTGGTTCCAACTGACTGTTTGGCGCTTGAGTGGAGCATTCTGAGTGGGGACAATTTTTCCTCCAGGTTCATCAACACAATTCAGGCCTCATTCAGAGCCTTGGCCAACCAAGTTTATAACGCCACATGGAAGGCTTTCTATGGGGGGATTAGTTCCTATGGACATCTCCATTGCCCAGATCTTGGAGTTCCTCCAGGAGGGGCTGGATAGCAGGCTAATCCCAAATACAATAAGTAGGGAGATGGCTGCCCTGTCCTCTGTTTTGACATGTGGAACTGTGGACTCCCTTTCCCAGAACCCCATGTTCCAGCAGTTCCTCCGGGGAGCAACCAAACTCAGGCCACCTGTGGTACACAGGTTCCCGACATGGGACCTGGCCAAGGTCCTGAACTTCCTTACTTGGCCCCCCTTTGAGACGTTGAGGGAAGCCAGTCTGTCGCCTTACGTGCAAGATGGCATTTTTGGTGGTCATAACATCGGTTAGGCAAATTTCAGAGATAGCAGCTCTGTTGGTAAGGAAGGATCTTTGCGTTTGCCACTCTGACGGAATGATTCTGCATCTGAACCCATCATTCATCCCTAAGGTAAACTCAAGGTTCCACAGGGCTCAGGAACTGGTGCTGCCGAACTTCTGTCCTGAACCTGTCCACCATCTGGAACACAAGTGGCACATCTTAGATGTGCGCAGGGCTCTCCGTATGTATCTCAAAAGGACCGCTCTGCAGCGGAGAGAATCCCTTTTTGTCTCTTTCCAACTGGCCACACTGGGCAACAGGGTCACCCCCTCAACTGTGGCGAGATGGATTAGGGCATGTATCGCTAAGGCCTAAGAGATCCAGGCCTTGCCACTAGCATCCAGTCCCATCCGGATCAGTCCCTGGTCCTGGATCCACTACGGACTACCACGGCAGCACGGTACCGCACGACCACTTCAAAACCACTACAGAATGGCAGATCATGTCAGTCTGCATTGATGCCTTCGTCAAAAAGCTGGGGAAGAAAGCAGAGGAGGTGTGTCTTCACAACTTTAAGACTCAGTGCTATAGCCACCTTCCTGAGAA
The DNA here is from genome assembly GCA_032467955.1 of Pseudoxenodon macrops. Taxonomy (NCBI): domain Eukaryota; kingdom Metazoa; phylum Chordata; class Lepidosauria; order Squamata; family Pseudoxenodontidae; genus Pseudoxenodon; species Pseudoxenodon macrops. The sequence continues at coordinate 127,930 of JANHFT010002655.1, read as the reverse complement.
GGAGCGTATCGGATAAGACCAACACCCCATTTATAACAGCAAATCAATCTAATCAGTAAAACCCAAAGTAGCACTTGTTAAATTAGTAACATGGTTATTAAATGGAATCTGGCTTCCCCATTCACTTTGCTTGCCAGAAGGTTGCAAAAGATGATCACATGAACCCAGGACACTATAATCATCATAAACATAAACAGTTACCAAGTATCTGAATTTTGAACACCTGACTATAAGGATGCTGCAATGTGTGAAAAATGGTTGTAAGTCACTTTTTTCAGTGCTGTCGTAACTTCGAATGGTCACTAAAACAGCTGTAAATCAAGGACTACCTGTATAGCATATACACCTTCCTTCCTTTATGTATGTATACCTTTGAGAATTCTCTCTGTGTCTTCATGTATATTAAAAAAGTTATATAGGAATATTGTGTGAAGCAGTCTAAATTGTATAGGGTGTACAAAGGATTCAAAATATTTAAGATTAACTGAAAAAAATCTCATTTTTTCCACCGATAGGTAATTAATTATATTTGTAGTGGTTCATGTCTGATGGAGTCGGTAAAAGGGATTTGTTTTAAAAATGAACCTTGGAATTATTTTTTACTTTGAGAGGGAATAACTTAGTTTCTATGTTATAAAGGGAGAGATTTAGACCCTTAATACCCTTTATTTAACTTTTCAATTTATTGATTGCTAGGTGTACTCTTTGAGCTTTAAGTTCTGTAAGAGTTTCTGTTTAAGTCTGTTTTGTTATTTCTCTGTTACATTGCAGAAAATGAATGTCAGCCTTTGCTTTGCCCATTCTTCACACATCTTTCTTTCTCCCCCCCCCCCAAGTATCTTCTCACAACATCTGTCTTGGGAAAAAACTTTACAATAGTCAGTTGCTCTTAAAGCTGCTTTCTAGAATGCTTGCCCACACATATTTATATTATTTATTTGTGGTTTTAGAAAGGTGGGTAAATAGCTTCCCCAGACTTTTATCTTGAAGATATTTTTAATTAATGGAACCATCAAGAGATTAAGTCAAGCCTTTGGTTTACAATTTATGTTATCTGGATTCGCCCTCCCACCCTACCCGCCAAACGTAACTTACATGTGGAAATGCCTGAAGAAGATTTTTATTTCTCAAAAATTGTCCTTCTAAATTTAAAGACAAGCAGTGTATCTCACTGTCCTAAATGGAAACATTCCCCAAATTTAGACTCTTTCTATTTAATAAAACAGGATATTGCTTTTATAAAAATAATATGCTTTTTTTTTAGGAACACCATTTGCAAAGAGCAATCTCGGCACAGCAAGTCTTCAGAGAAAAGAAAGAGAATATGGTTATTCCAGTTCCTGAAGCAGAAAGCAATGTCAACTATTACAGTCGTCTGTACAAAGGAGAATTTAAACAGCCAAAGCAGTTCATTCATATTCAACGTAAGTACAGCATTAACTACTGTTTGTTTGTTTTTTTTAATTGCCTGTCAAAACCACAGAATGGGAAGGAAGGTACTTTGAGAGAGATTTGAGCATTTGTATTGAAGGAAAGGAAGTTATTATTAAATTCACGTTGTAAAGGAACAATCTGTTTTCTTATTTTTATGGACTAAAGTATTTACACATCAAATTTCTAAATTTTATGTTCTGATATTTAGAAAATTGGTTTGTCTTACTGATATTGGCTTGATCCCAAAAGATGTGTAAGATAATCTGCTTAAGGTCTTTCTGCACATTTCCTGCTTGCTATGAGGCAAGTAGAAATTATTTAAGAAAATTTACCTGACTTCTAGTCTGTTGTCCTTGCAATACTTCTGAAGATCTTTTGGGTGTTCTATATCTTTAAAATTAGTTTTAATGTTGACATTTCAGCTCTGTTAATAATTTTTATATTATCCTGTCCTATTGTATTTTGTGTTATTGTTTTAAAAGAATTCAAAATATCAAAGTTCATGAACTGGTAATATATGAATGATGTGTGTACATATTAATGACGAGTAAAAACACTGTATTTCTTGCCTGCTTATATTTTATCACTTCTGCTATTATTGACCATCCATTTAGGAAAGATGGGAAGCCCAAAGCTAAATTTTAATTCTTAAATGGGGGAAGCAAATATTGAGATTTTAAACTGACTACTTCAAGAACATAATTTGCATTCTTCCGTATTTGGAACTGTGCTCACGTTTGAAAATTTGATAAGAATAGATTTTATAACAATGTAAGTATGGTGATTAAAATGTAACTTACTTGCTCAGAGGATTCCTCTCATTTACAGATATATAAATAGTTTTAATCAAAACTTTACAATGAATTTCCAAGAAAATTCATAAATTGTCATATTTTTGATAACTGAATAGCTAAATATTTTGCTGATTATGGAAAACAATTGTGGTGTTTCTATGAGTTTATTTTTTACATGAAAACTTATTTTAGCATTTTTACTGCAAAATCATCAATTAGAATTTTAATTTACAATGGAAGCGGATAGAAGGCAAGTCTGTTTTTCTACAAAATTACTCCAGTGAAGACCAGCTTCAAATGCACATCTTTATATGTCTCTTAACAATGCTTGTCTAATGGCTAGCTTTATGTTACATTTTGTTTTTGTTTTTCTAACTTGAAGATTGGTTTGATTAGTAGTTTATTGCAAAACATTGAATTTATAAAAATAAATGGAAGGATTATAAATGATGTAAAGGGCTAGCATAATAAAACCTGTCTGAAAAAACCTATGGCTTATTATCATAAATGAAATAAGATGTAGCAATTTTTGCAAAATTGAAACATCTTTGTTCATTCATATGTCATTCACATAGCTGACTGCAAAACTAGGTCATGTGACCACCAGAAAGCCCATTTTTGTAATTCTAAGAAAAAATATAAAGATGTACAGGCAAAAAATGGACATTTGTGGAGGCAAATAAGAATTTCTGGGTTTTTTTCCTTGATGCCTTGTTTGATTGCATTCCTCCCTTCCATTGTAAAAGTTGGGTCATTAAATAAGTTGTAATATTTTATTTGTAAATAAGAAAAAGCATTGTTTTGAAAGTGTTCAGAGAGAATTAATGATTTGGCACTCCTTCCAGTAATAATGATTTTAATATTTTAAGCCTTAGAATAGGCTTACTTTAAAAAAAATCTGTAAACTCAGTATCTCAACACTGGATAGGGTGAGTGACATTGAGGCATTATGTCATCTCTTGCTCTTAAGTTTAAATCATAGCCTATCACACAATAAACTTGCCAGGTTTCTCTGCTGTCAGAAGTTTGCTATGCCACATCTCAGATACATCCTTATCTAGTATTGCCCAGCCCATGGCATACACTTCACAAGAAGTATCATAAACTTTAGAAAAGAGGCCGAAATGTATCTGCATCCCAAAGCCTTTGTTCATTTAATGAAAGGTATTATAATTTTTGTTTTTTTGTTTTAGTTTCATTGATTTCATTGCTGTTTGATATTCAAAACTTTTATAAAAAAGGAATGTAGATATAACTTTATTTATTTAACCATGATATAACTATTTAATTTAATAGATAGGATATAAATTCCATAATAAATACAAAACTTTAAAATCAGCCTTTCCTAAATGCCAGTAAAGAAGTGATAAATAAAGTGATCATTATAAGGGTCACATGGTTGTGTTAAAAGTATGATATGATTTTCTCTATTCTCTGTTGTAATTTATTCTATTGTTTTGAAAATGTGTTTAAAACAGTGTACTGACTTATCCAATATCTCACAACTTGGTTTGTTGTAAATGTTTTGCAAACTGTATCTTTTTTCATTGTATTAATCCTAATGATTCTTTCTTTAGTAAAGGTATTATTTTGCCATAGTTGCTTAATATCTATTTTTCTGCAATTCAGATGCTCTGTGGCTCTGACACATGTAATCTTTCTTAACTCCTTCTCAGTGGTGGAGGAATGGCTTGACCAGTAATAAAAATCTGTCTTTTGTCTCCAATATTTGGACTAGATAGTCATTCCTCCCACGGGTGGGTTCTAACTTACCTCACCGCCGGTTTGCTGCTTCCCGTGCTGCATTGCCGTGCCTTGTGGGCACGTGCGCACTTCGCACACGCGCACATGTGCAGTACAATTTTTAAAAAAAAAATTCCTGTCCCCAAAAAAGGTCGAAAACAAGATGGTGATGCATGCACAGTGCCGGAAACTCAGCTTCTGTGCATGGCAGAAGAAGAAAAAACCAGATTTTTTTTAAACCCTCCCCCAAATCCACAAAAAGATGGCAGCGCCCACGGACCTGGTTCTGTGAAGTCACCAGCAGCTTACTACCTACTCTATAGAACCGGTCGGAACCTACCTCTGATCCCTCCCCTCCTGGCCACATATAGTTCATTAGCATACTTATATCCATTTAAGCATGCTATTTTAAATTAAACTATTTTTTTCTCTATGTTTCAGCCTTTAATCTGGACAATGAACAACCTGATTATGATATGGACTCGGAAGATGAAACATTATTAAATAGGCTTAATCGGAAGATGGAAATCAAACCACTGCAATTTGAAATTATGATAGACAGGCTTGAAAAAGCTAGTTCTAATCAGGTATCATGAATTCAACACCTCCTCTCAACTCTTCATTATAGCAGTTGCAGATAAAACTGCATTTTTATTAGTTTTGCTAAATGTGGATGTCTTTATTTTCAATGCATGAGTAATTTCTTACCACCAGAAATACTAAATATATATCATTCATACTATATAAAGAAATTAAAAAATATTATGACATAAATTATTGAAGGAGTACTTGTATACATCCGTTTGCCTGGGAAGTTTTCCTTTCTTTGTTGTGCTCTCCTTTTTCCACTTTGTGTATATCTTTACCATAATATTTAGAGGCCTTGACTTGTGTGTGAAAATTACTTCACTTTGAGAGCTATTTCTTATAGCACATAGTAGCTGTTCCAGAGAAGAAGACAAGATGATTTTAGGCAGGTAGTGATTTAGGCTACTATGCTGTTCTCCTGTTACCGCTGTGATGAATGCAATGACAAAGCTATGATTTCCATAAATGTTATATTTATGGAGTATTGGAGAAACATTATTTTACCTGTTATTTCTTTCTTTGATTAATACATGTACATTTCTCCAGTATGAACCATACACTTAATCTTAAACTTCCATATCCAAATTGTCTTGAATTATTTGAATTAATCCAGAATTTAGTGTCTGTTAATTATTTTAAATACTGTATTTTTCAGAGTATAAGATGCTCCAAAGCATAAGACGCTCCTAGCTTTTGGGGAGGAAAACAAGAAAAAAATAATCTGCCTCTGCCTCCCAGCAATTTGTCTCTTTGCAGCAAACAGCCTGTTTCAGTTTCACTTTCACTTTCAGCACAGCCTGATTAGCACAAGAAAAAAAAACTGCCTCCCAGCAATTTATCTCCTTGCAGCAAACATTGGTCTCTCGAGATCAGCTTTTTCAGGCTGCAGGGATTTCCATAGCCTATTTCCGCCTCCACATGCCCCATTTTCTGCCTCTGCATCCAGTTTTCAGCCTCCGCGCACCCCATTTTCCGCCCATTCCAGGTGGTGGAGATCGGAATGGGCCGAAAACGGGGCATGCGGAGGCCAAAAATGGGATGCAGATGCTGGAAATGGGGCACACGGCGGCAATAGGCAGTGGCAATTCCTGAAGCCTGAAACAACTGTTAGAGCTGATCCAACCGACAATCAGCTGCTTGTGCTAATCAGGCTCTGCTGAAGCTGAAACTTGCTGTTTGCTTCAAAGAGGCACATTGCTGGGAGGCAGAGGCCAAAGGGTGAGGGCAGGCGGATGGGCGGAGCTACATTCGGTGTATAAGACGCACCCAAATTTTCACCCTCTTTTAGGGGGGGAAAGTGCATCTTATACTCTGAAAAATACAGTAAATTGATGTAGAAAAAGATCCACATACCTTTTATGAAGCTAAACATTTTATTAGCTGTTGTTCTACTTTAAAACATGAAACTTTTAGACACATAAATCCTCAGCTTGAAGATTGGTGTAAGATTTCAAAATCAAAAAAGCTGGATCCTTTTGTTGTAGTAAGTGTATAAAAGATATGAAAGGGAAAGGAGTGTGCTGAATTGATTGGCTTATTTGTAGTCATATTACCATTGCCTTTTATAATATAGATACAGGTTTCCACTCTTTGGATTGGAAGTTATTTACTTTAATCCAATAGAACATTTACATAATTAAAAAAATCAAAATATCTGGAATACATATTTGCTTTTAAAAGTACATATCAGAAAGAGAAAGGAATTGAATTAGATTTTATATAATATTTTAATGTAGGATACAGTAAAATGTACATAGCTGTTATAAAGTGGGAATTCTGGTCTTTGAATTGTGAATTTTCCATTGATCATTTATATTTGAAAGAATAATTGTGGTTATGGTAGTCAATAGATCTCAAATCATACCAGTACAAAAAAAAAGAACTATATTTTTTCAGGTATGGGTCTTGAACTGTTTAATAGATCTTGTGGGTTAAGATACCTAAAATCAATGAAAATGCCATTTGGAAATTAACAACCAATTCACACAATTTATTTTATTTTATTTTTTTCAATCATGTTTTATTTTATTTTTATCCCCCCCAACTCCCCAAACACAGCTTACAACATCAGTTGTCAGAGTACACATTTTCAACCTTTACATTTATATAATTT
>JANHFT010002655.1:110036-121158 GCA_032467955.1 Pseudoxenodon macrops | reverse complement strand
CAGATTTAACAGATTTAAGAGTTTTAACAGGACCGGTTCTATGACGTCACCAACTGCTTGCAACCTACTCTATAGAAACGGGCCAAACCGGTAGGATTTCACCCCTGCCCCCACCCCCAGAGATCTACATGGCTTCCATTTTACAAGAATGAGGAATGTGGCCTGTAATCCACAGGTGCAGTATTTTGTAGCTGGGTCAGATATGTGAATTTAGTTTTGCCATATCTGGCTATATGACTGGGAGCACTGCAGTGAAAGCATACATTTTGTTCTCTCCTTCTCTTTTTTCCTCCTGATGATAGGGATTTTTTGATTGTGCAACTTTGTATGACTTTGTCTGGTTCTGAACTCCAAAGAAACCATTGCGTAAAGAGAGGCTGTAAATGCCTTTCTACTTGTCATTTCTCCCCTGGTTTCAAATTATCTGGGCTGCCTTGTCTTACCTTCTTAACAAATACACTTCAATCCTGATATGATACTCCAAAATCTCAAATAACATAATTTGATCTAATTGTTTCAAAATTTGCTAACTTAGAAACACAGATCTTAAGCAATATTCTTGGTGAGATTTGGTTTTGGGATTCCGTCATTTTTCAAATAATACCCTTTACATTTCATTCCTTTCCTTTTCTCATGGCATTATATATGTGTGGGGATACAAAAATGCCTAAAGTAAGGTTTTTGAGTCGTATTAATGGAACTATAGGTCGGAAACTAGTTTATGCTTCCAGCTTTGTTCTTTTAAGCAGTGCCTTCCTCCTAAACTCTTTTAAGAGAAGTACAACAACTTTGATTTGTAGATCTTGGAATCATTGTTTTCCTACCTAATCACAGCTGGTAGGGGAAGATTTATTATGTGGTATATATGTTATCATGCACTCACGAGAGAGGCAAAGGCATGATGATTTCATTTCTGCCATGATATATAGGTATTGCCATCTCACAGAGATTTACTGATTATAAACCAGTTGTATTTTGCCATTCAAATGATCGGCATCAGGTCTCAAAAACTGGAAGCTAACTTGACTTTGGCTTCAGAGAATACTCAGTACACTTACACAGAGTTAGATACACAGACAAACAACCATATCAACCAAATCTTTCTTGATTTGTCAATCCTAAACATTCTGTAGAGAAGGACAAAGAAAGAAACAACTATTTATGATTCCCTCTGCACCCCGGAGTAAAATTTGTAATGGCATTGTGTTTTACATTGCAAGCCTTCAGTCATTTTGTATAAAATCACTTTTATAAGGTTAACAAATCAAATGGACAGATGATCAATGTCAGACCTATTGAGAAACTGCCTGTGCAAACAGAATACAAGATTAGCTTCAAGTCTATCACTCAAAGCATTGATTTCCATGTGTATATTAATGCACGACTTGGATATGTCTTGTAAAAGTGACCTTGATTTTAAAATGCATTTAAACATGAGTTTCATATTAAACTCTGAAAGATATTTAAGGTTCATAACTATTAATATATCTTGAACATTTTCAATATTAGCCCAATTTATTGGAGCAATTCTAAAACAAAATATCTGTTTAAAGCTAAATTTAGTGAAGAAGAAAAATAACACAGCTACATGCACACATGTATAATGTGTGTGTGTGTGTGTATAATATGCAATGTAAGAAAAATTAAAATAACAAAACATTTCCAAGATGTGTGGTAAAAGAAAAATATATAATGAGGACTATCATATAAATCGGGTTATTATATTAATTCTTAACCAAGAATGCAAAGATTTTTGTCAAATCTAAATCCAAAATTGTTTTTATTCTGCAGGGGGTAATGTGCATAGGTAGTATTAGATTTTTTTAAAAATTATCCTTTATTTATAGGATTTTTATATTTCTTGTTGGTTGTACGTGGAGTACATTTTCAGTGGGAGAACAGTCATGTAGTTAACTTTAATTCTGCAGAAATCTCTTTCTTTCTATACATTATTATTATGTACACTAAAATGTGAAATCAGGGCTATCAATTCTTTAGCTGGTGGTAGTCTATGGATCAGAGATTTTCCCCTAAAACCTAGGATGTCGTAATGTATTTTGTGTGCATATGCAAGCTGTGTGACCTTTTGTAATTGACAGATGGAATCCCCCCCCCCAATTCACGTGTTTTCTAAATAGTCAAAAAAATTGGGTATGACATCCAGTGTGCCAATAACCACCAGCACCGCCATGGGCAGTTTATGCCATAATCTTTCCATTTTGATTTTTCAGAACTTGATACATTGTGATCCCTCTCCAATTCTTTGTTTTCTATTGACTCCTGGTATTGTAGTTCATATCAGCTGTTTCCTCTGTATTTCCAACTGCTGTTACCTGAATTTCTTCTACTATTATTTTAGATTTTATTATTATTTAATTAATTTGTATAATTACTCATTTCAACAAGTGATACTGGACGGCAAACCAAATTAATTTTTTTTTAATTACAAACACAAACATTCAAATACATAGCAGCTGAGGAAGATACAATCAGCATTCACTACCATGAGCTGGAGATGTGTTCCTTCACACCTTCATTCCATGCCAGGGTAAATGACCAGGTCTTTAGGGCTTTGTAAAAGGCCAAAATGTTTGGGGCCTAATATTTTCAATGGAACAAATGCATTCTAATGCTTAAACAGTAAGTAATCTAAGAAGTCGAGAAGAACAGAGAAATTAAGCGCCAGTAATTGTTTCAATCTTTTCCAAAAAATTTCAATTGAATTTGAAATGGCAGTTACATTCTTTCTCTCAGGAAGCAATGCTATTGCCTATTCAATAAAAAGTCTAATGCTAACTCAATTTGCACTTATCTTTTAAAAAATGTCCTCATAATACGAATAGCTTTAGTTGAAAGGATGTGAAGTAATGTTTTAAAAATGGTATCCCTAAATCTTCAACATGATGTGTTTCTATTGTATAGCTTATCTAATTCTACAGTTCTTGTCATATTTATATGACTGACCATGTCATATATATTAATAGTTATGAACCTTAAATATCTTTCAGAGTCATATACAAAGTTAAAAATAATACAAATTCATATTAATATTACAAACTTTAACATTATTAAATGCAGAAAAGTAAAGCAAAATAAGAAAGACATTGGGCCAAGAGCAGGTGTTAATTACACTGGAGCCATCTAAAAGTTTTGACAATCCTTCGGGGTCCCCAGGCTTAAGCCAGCCTCACTATGAGGGGGGGGGGAAAGGATGTTCCATAAATTGGGGCACACAGCAGAAAGTCCATTTAGGACATGTCAAATGAATCTCCCTATTTGACTGCAGCATGCCACCTCTGCTGGATCTGTTGGGAGAGGCAGATGTAGAAGGGGAGAGGTAGTCCCTCAAATAACCTCATACTACTTCTCTAAAGTTATTAATATTAAAATAAATAAGACAGATGTGTAGAGTTTCCTTTTCTAATTTTTGTAGTCTCTATTTTTTATGTGTTTCATTTTTTATTTTTTTTAAAGTACAGTTGCTATATTTATAAAATGATGTTCGATATAACATCAGGCTGAAGTTCCGCTTGCTTTTTATCTTGAAAGTACTTTTTAATTCTTCTGAAATTTTATCCTTAGCCTATTACACAGTATCAAAGGATTCAGTCCCCATTTAAACTGTAATGAGGTGAAGAAAGTGGGCTATAGAGATGTAATAAAAAATAGAGTATGATTAGAAGTTGTCATTGTCCCAGCTGAAGATATAGTTATCTATGCTCATTACTCTATTCACTTTCAAGGCGAGGAACATTATGCAACAATCTTAAGAGGAATAAAACATTTAACTCACCAATTAAAATAAACAAACAAATGATCTAAGAAATAAGAGCAGGGAATCTAACTACCATAAATCTAATTCACTCTTCTTTGTATCACTCTATATCTTTCTTTGTGAACCTTCATTGATTCTACCATGCCTGTATATCAATTCATATACTATCATTTCTTCTTTGTTATATAACAAATAAATAGTACATTTATTATTTTAATAGGCGGAGTAAGATACAGTCATTAATATTTGTGCAACATCAATAAGCTGAGGAGTTTTTTTTTCCAATCTTGTTTTATTTTATTTTTATCCCAAGAAACAGCTTACAACATCAGTTGTCAGAGTACACATTTGTCCCTCCAGGACAGCTTAGGGTCGGCTAGGACCCCCGGTTGGGCTGAGGTTCGACGGCCTCCCAGGAGCTGCTGAGAGGCACATCGTCTCGTCAGGCACAAGCCACGCCTTCTCACACAATTTATTTTTGCATGTAAGAATGGCACCTTTCAGAATTCATGATAACCCAGGACATCTGAGTATTTAATTTAAAAAGGTAACAAAAATAAGCATATCAAATTATTTTACTTTATCTAAGAAATATTTTCCTTGAAATAGATTACCAAGTCATCTTTAAAAACTATTGAGACAGGATTAATGTGAGTAATAATTCATATCAGCTTCAAAATCTGACTTGGGAATAGATAAGATACTCTTATTAGAAAGAAAGACTAAGAGTTGCTAGGTAATTGGTGTGAAACGTTTTCTGGGTAAATTCCAATCTAAAGTTAATTACATTGAAGTCCCATTTAAATCAGTGATATAAATAGGTTGTAACTAACTGAAATCTCATGTATTGTAATGGGAATTAGAAAGGACTAATTTTAGATTGATCAGGGTACATTGGAGATTTCTTCCATTTTTGCTATAGCGGAAAAGTTTCCTAGAGACCATTTCTCCTGCAGACTTACTTTTACTTCCACAACAGTGTAATACTTCATTCTTTCAGTGTTTCCCCCCCCCCCGTATCTCAGTTTGAACACAATCTATTCATGAACATCGTGATTGTCCTTATAATCATTTTACATACGAATAAAGAAGTTTAACAGTGTAAATACTGTAAAAATGCAGTAACATACCTATATAAAATGAAGTATTGACATTCCCAGTTTGTTTTTCCTTCGTCAACAAAAAGAGAAAATCATTTAGCTAAAAATAGATTTTAAAATAGTCTGAACACTACAGACTCTTCTGTGTTTACAGTGAAATAATATTCACTGAAGAGTTTCTGTGTGTAGAATTCAGGACAGATCTCATACTGACTAGAACAGTGATGGCGGACTTATGGCAAGCGTGCCATAGATGGCACGTGAAGCCACTTCTGAGGGCATGCAAAGCGTTGCCCTGCCAGCTGATGTTTGGCCTTGCTTTTCGGCTGTTTTTCACCCTCTGGAGGCTTCAGGAGTTTTCAGGGAAGCCTTCGGAGGGTGAAAAACGGCCCAACGGGCAAACCGGAAGTCCCGTTGAGCCGTTTTTCACCCTCTGGAGACTTCAGGGAATGAATGGGTGATGCATGGGGGGGCGCATGCACAGTGCAGTGTGCGGGGTGATGGTGCTTGCATGTGCTGCAATTTTTGGCACGCAAGAAGAAAAAGGTTAGTCATCACTGAACAAGAAGGTTGGAAGCATATTTGCTATAAATTCTGCACTATTTTCATGATATAATATCCAAAAGTACTTGCTAAGCTCCTAGAAGAATAAAATAAATAAAAAATGCAGTAACTCTTGAAAAACTTTCTTTGACATAGGGAAAATTAAATACCTTAATTGAGAAGCTGTTGGATAAAATTACAGTTATTTGGTGTACATTTAAAATTGTAGACAAGTTAAGTTTTAGTTCTTGATAATTTATACGCTTGTTGATGAGGGTAATTAAATTGTATTCAGTTGTGTCATTTTAATGATTACAGTAGTATTTGTTACTAGACGTATGACCAATTTCATTTTTTTAAAATTTAAATATGCCATGCAAGTCCTGCGAAGGATGTTTTCAGGGGATGTACGATATGCTATACATAACATAAACACAGTTAAAATAATACATTTCTTTGGATGTGTCTAGAGAAAAAATAAAATAGTTGCGGCTACATGAAGAAAGTTTGAAAAAATGTATTATGTTAACTGTATTTATATACATACAGTATTGATTCTACATTTCTTCATACAAAATCACATCTTGAATTATTGTGAAGAACAGCTACTAAAATCTCTAATGTGATTGTTATAGAAATATGTTTTTTATATCTTTTTCAGCTTGTAACACTTCAGGAAGCTAAGTTGCTGCTAAATGAGGATGATTATCTTATTAAGGCTGTCTATGACTACTGGGTAAGGAAACGTAAGAACTGCCGAGGGCCATCCCTCATCCCCCAAATCAAACAAGAGAAAAGAGATGGTTCCACCAACAATGATCCCTATGTGGCTTTTCGGAGGAGGACTGAGAAAATGCAGACCAGAAAGGTAATTTTCCAGTGTGTCACTATTGAAGAATGGACCCAAATGTCTACAAAGCAATGAGAAAAACTGACTACAAACTGCAGCAAGCATTTGGTTGCAATTATTGCTGCTAAGCTACATTCGGAATATAAGGCGCACCCAAATTATCAGCCTCTTTTAGGTGGTGGCAGAGTTTCTTATATTCTGAAAAATACGTAATTGTGGTACATTTACCCTCATATTTTCTTGATGGATCAGACTGCACATAAAACATTTGTTTTATGGAGAAGCAGGCAATTTTATATCCAAACCACAGTTTAAGGTGCAATACTATTTTTACCTTTTCTTTGAAAGGCAAATTAATTAATTAAGGCATGTGTTAAATTACTGCATGCATATACATTCGACACACATATGAATTTTAAGAACATGCAGAGAGAACGTCTGTAGGCTCTTTATTTGTTGAATGGAATATGTGAGAAGATGACACAAGAGGGCTTTATTGTGATAGCCATGGGTATTGGCATACCTAGGCCAACTTCTTTAATTGCCCAAATGTAAGATTTTGGAACTCATGGGATACTGCATTATAGTACTGAAATATCTCTGTGTATTTATTGTATTTTTATGATTTTGGAGATATTTGGATATGCATGTCTCATTGTATGAATTCATGAGATGCTTTTAAGTTGAAAACAGAATTTTAAAAATTAATTTCCTTTCTCAAATGGCAATTATAGTATATACATGGCACATAAATCCATAGAGTTTGTGAAAAAAGACACACTGTTACAAACAGACATAATTATTTAGGATTTCAATTTACCAGATAGGTACTTTTTACATATTTGTTCATTAAAAATTGCATTCGAAAGTGTGTTCCACAAAGAGAATATTTCTCTCCTAGGCAGGATGATTCCCCTGAATTCTGGTGATTCTTCCCTCACTTCCCAGACTATCATTTCCCATTCTGCATGATTTTCTAGCCCTAGAACAGACTGGTTGTCCCAAGAAGCTGCAATAAAAAATGACAGTTCTGCTTCTAATGTTCTGGCTTAACCCCTCCAAATATTCAATATTATTAAAAGCCATATAAAGTCAAGTTTAAACTCGGGCTGACTACATCTTCCAGATAAGCTTTTCATTCAGATACTTCCTTTCTAACAGAATCGGAAAAATGATGAAGCCTCTTATGAGAAGATGCTGAAACTAAGACGAGAGTTCAGTAGAGCCATAACAATTTTAGAGATGATTAAGAGAAGAGAGAAAACAAAACGAGAGTTACTACATTTGACATTAGAAGTTGTGGAGAAAAGGTAAAACTTTTTTTGAGTTAATCATTCTTATCAAGGAAGGTCATCTTGCACTTCAAATAGTACAGATAGTCCTCAACTGAAGACCAGTGACTTAACAATTGTTCAAAATTATGAAGGATCTCCCAAGAGCTACTTAAGATGTGTTCTCAAGAGTTTTGGTGGCCATCCATACCTGCGGTCACCTAATCACATTTTGAGGTATTAGCCACTGGCTTGACTTTATGGACAGTTGCAGAATTCTGCAATGCTTTTTGTCAGATTCTGGTCTTCTGGTTTCTTGCAAAACAAATCCCCACCCATTGGGGAAAATGGATTCATGTAATGTCCGTTGCATTTGCTTAACAAAGATAATAAAAAATCATCACGTCAAATCCAGTCATGAGATACCTGAACTTACAACCATAATTCTGGGCTCAACTATGGTCGTAAATTGAGAACTACCTGTCGTATATTTAACCTGTAATATGCAGTTGCCTTAATTAACAAATATAATAGCAGCTTGTGTAGAGCATTATCCCATTTTTCATCAGTTGTAAAATAACCTTAAAAAAATATTTTTAATCTGCTCTTATGCATTTTAAAAGATGATCAGAACATCTTGTAGGATTTCTGTAAAATAAAAATATTTTTAAAAGATTCATTTATTATGCTATATTCATGATCTATAAGCTCTCACTCTTTTAAAAGATACCATTTGGGTGATTATGGAGGAGAAATACTTAATGAAGTTAAGCTTAATTCAACTGAGAAAGAGTTGAACTCCACTCCTGCAGCACTTCATAATGGAAATCATCACAAAGTTCAAGAATGTAAAGTTAAGGTAGGTAACTGACTTTAGTTGTTACATTTATTGCTTAATTAGAGGGATGTTTTAGCTAGGTAATGTGGGAAGTATTAAAGGCTTTTCAAATAACAGTTCTTCTCTATCTTCTTATGTTTATTTCCATTATTGCATCAAAGCAAAATAAAAATACATTTAAATTCAGCATACTGTACATTAGATAGTAGATAAATACAATCAGTTATATGATACCGTGTTTCCCTGAAAATAAGACAGGGTCTTATTTTCTTTGGACCCCCAAAATATGGCCTTGGCCTTATTAGCGGGGGAGGGCTTATTATTTTGTGAGTGCAGGAGGCTGCGAGTGTGGGACTGGATCTCCCGCTGCTTTGCCTCCCTGTTCTACTGGCCGAGCAGCCCAACATGTCCCACCCTATCCCAATGGCAACAGTAGCCTAGCTGCTTTCCTTCCCCAGTGTCTCTTTATCGAGAGGGGTGGCAGGTGGGATGTGGGGCACATTGCTCGCCTGCCGCTCTTGCTCACCTGCCACCTCGCGCCCCATTCCTTGCCGGTAAGCCTGATGGGTCTCTATCTCACTCTCTCGCTCTCTCTCTCTTTCTCTAGCTGTCACATCCTCCTCCTGCCACCGCTGCCCCTGGCCCAAGCCCGCTTGGGGGCAACAGAGGTAGCCGCTCCCTCGCCCAGTGGCCTCCCCCGTGCACTGGGGGTGGCCACTGGGCTAGGGCAGCAGCGGTGAAAGGAGGATATGACACAGAGAGAGAGAGCCATCAGCCTTACCTGCAAGCCGTGGGGCACGAGGCAGCAGGTGAGCAACACGCCTTGGTAAGGGGGTGTGGCGTGCGTGGGGCATGTCCCCTCCTTTCTCCGAAAAGTTATGCAGTTAAGTAGTTGGGGGGGCTTATTTTGGGGGTTGGACTTATTTTAACTCATGGGCTGAAAAGCCTGATTGTGCTTAATATCAGGACATGTCATATTTTTGGGGAAACACGGTACTACTGGTAGCTTTTTGAAAATCAACTTTAGTTGATCTGGGAAGCTGGCAGTTTTTAAATTTAGAGCGTTAACAACTTCATGTGGATTAGATTCAGTATTTTAATGCTAGTGCAAAGTTTCTCCTGTTTGTGCCAATCTCACTGATATCCTTTTTAAAATATCAGTATATTTAAGCTTGCATATAATAACCCATTATACAGAATTGTCACAATTTTATCCTAGATAGTTTTTCTTAATCACATCTACTTATTTCTCAAAACTTGTACAGTTGTTAGTGAAAGAATAGAATAGAATAGAATAGAATTCTTTATTGGCCAAGTGTTTCTTGTAAAAGGTTTCTGTAAGATACTGGGATGGTAATACAGTAAAGCCCTAAAACAGATAATTTGCTGAGTAAGGGTATGTATATATTAAGCTTCAATGAAGATTTTATATTTTTGTTAACAATCCAGTATCTTGATGCTGCAAAAATATACTTTTAGGTGCTTGAAGGCTTTAGATTGCCCACACTATAGTAAACACAACTCTGATGGAATAATATTGCTTCTTATATTTTTCACATCTCTTAGGCAATGCATCATTAGGATTCTTTAAAAATCATTAAAATATTATATTTGTGACAATGTTGTGATCACAAAAGAGTTTTCAATACATGTTAATTATTTGATGATTTTTAAAAACAAAATCTAACAAATTAAGTCATATCCATGTAATAATGGAATTGTATGTCTTTATTTCAGAGATTAGGCTTCCATCATTTGTAGGAAATAACATTACACTTTTAAAAAACCCAAATATTTTTTTAAAGATTAGATTTGTTTAAATGTTTATCTTTATTTTTTAACTTTGATGACATCTAGTGGTTATTAGATTATAGACACTTATCACTCTGTATTTGGGCTATTCTTGTTTTCCGTGCTAAGCTCATGTAAAAATCTTTAGAAAATAATGTTGCTTTAGCTATTTTTAAATTGATTTTGAAGACAGGAGAAAGATCCTTTTGAAAACCTTATGTTTTTCACTGGGGAGAAACAACACATACTAGACACAAATTTTTAGAAACACTAAATGTTTAAAATGTTAGTTAAAATGATACAAGTTAGTTTAAAATGATAACATAAATACAATAAATATGTCTCAATATTTGAATAATATATGCTCTATGTACAACTTGTTCAGAGTTTTGTAAATATAATTGGGGGAGTGATTGGAGAAAAAATTATTTACTATTTCATGGAAATCAGATAATGATTAACAATGTGAAATTTTATTTTATACAAACAGCATGCTCACCATTCATCTCTAAAAGAGGAAGTGTCTGATGTGGTTCGTCAAAAGAAGAAGTATCCAAAGAAGCCTAAACTTGAGAGTGTAATAAGTCCTCAGCAGTCTACTACTGAGCCCTTGCCTGTGATCAGTAAAAGTGATATCAAACAATATGACTTCCACAGTTCAGATGAAGATGAATTTCCCCAGGTAATACATGTCAGCCACATTATAAAGCAGATCTTTTTTATATGTAAGTGGAAGAATCCTGATTTATGTTTGGATAGAAATGGGGGTGAGGGGGAAACAATATGATTTTTTTAAAATATAAAATAAAATAAAAGGATTTGTGATTAAAAGTACAGTGGGGCAAAAAAGTATTTAGTCAGCCACCAATTGTGCAACTTCTCCCACTTAAAAAGATGAGAGAAGCCTGTAATTGTCATCATAGGTATACCTCAACTATGAGAGACAAAATGTGG
>JANHFT010002655.1:61353-73558 GCA_032467955.1 Pseudoxenodon macrops | reverse complement strand
TTATGCACGCCCCTTAAAGACCTCTTAGGAATGGGGTGAGGTCTATAGTAGACAGTCTAAGGTTAAAGTTTTGGGGGATTGGGGAAGAAACCACAGAGTCAGGTAGTGCATTATTATGTTTCTTCTTCTGTGATAAGGTCATGCGTGGGTCTTCAGAATAACTTATGGGGATGGAAAAAAACAAAGGAGGAAAAAATTAGGCAAGGTCAGTGAAGATAAATTTCATATACACAATCTTATTTTCCCCCTAGATATAATTCCTAGCTGCATACTGATATTAATACTCTGTTTCAGGAATTGCCTTGATAAAGAAAAGGTGCATTGCATTCTAGCTATCCATTTTCCTTTATAGGTTCCAAATCAAATCTAAATTTAAACCACCAAAATTAATATAGTGAAAGAATGATGAGGAAGAGGGGGGGGGGAAACCCTCACATTTCTTACAACTGCATCAACTCTTGAGAAGAACCTTAAATGGAAATTTAGAACTGTACAAAAGAGATTTTTAATATTTTAATCAAATCACTTCTTCAAATGTAGGGTTTAAAAGGAGGAACAAGGTGATTTGAAAAACAGTATCAATGTTTCTGCTTTTTTGCTGTCTGATGTTTCTTGCATACAGGTTTGAGTCTGATAAGTTAGCTGCTAAATATAAGAAGTTTCATAAAAATGATGTGTACTGTTAACCACATTTAGTATATTTCTTAGTAATTTGTAATCCACACTGAATATGTGTTTGTTTCATATGAATGTCTGTTGTATTTTTAATCATATTTTTGGCTTTTTTTTCTGAAAATGCCTATTTTTTTTTTCATTTCAGCAAGGGAAACCTTATGTTTTTGATAGAGTATTGCCTCCCAATACATCCCAGGAACAAGTTTATAATGCCTGTGCCAAACAAATTGTTAAAGGTAAGAGTTTTTTAAACAACTACTTTCGTGCTAGAGAAGTTAATGCTGAGCTGGAATAGGGAATGTGTAGAAAGCTCATGTAAAGAGGATGGGCAGATTGTGTAAATGCTCTGCTGGTTTTTAGGCGTGGTGGGTGAGTTGTTTCTCCTGATGTGTGAGTGTATAAATTTATATAAATATTTTTTTAAAATAAAATTTAGAGTCCTCTGGAAGCTCATGGACGTTAACAAGAATTGATGAGTCTCCTCTTTCTATGTGGTAGAAGGTATGAAATGTCATGCATATAATTAGAATAATGACACTCTTTTTGATGTCATGTCCAGTTGAAGAAAATTCAGGAGCTGGCAGTGTGACTATTTGCACAGAATAAACAGATGAATATGCTGGTTTTCATCAGGGTTTGTTCTGTAGCACTGATGTGTTCTCTTAAAAAAAATCAAGTCAACAAACTATCATTTGTTTTCCTTGCTATTATCTACTCTGGGATAAGATCTCAAGTAAGATCTCCGTGTTCTGGAGAAGGTTGATTAATTTATATAAACCAGGGTTCTCTGCTGTTGATCCTCCTGTGAGATTATTATAGTGCTTATGACCATGCAGTTTCATGGCTGAATATCTTAAATTACAATCTTAATGTTGCAGGGAGTCCCCGAGCCTTGTATTAGTTACAAGTATTAAAAATATTACCTTTTTGTCGTATTTTTAAAATTTATATAGTATAATTAACAAGAATATTTTGTATGATAGTCAGCAGAAAGTAACTGATACAGTATATTGTGCATGAACTTGCAGATTAACCAATATTGAGACAATTGGTTAGAGTTCTTCATTTAAAGTGATTTACTGTAACTTCTCCATTGTTTGGATTATAGTTTATCCCTTAGTTATTTATACTGCAGATGTGAAACATTTTCATAGTTCCAAAAGAAGAGAATATTGTGTAGCTCAGAGTTGAAGTATAGAATCTTTGGTGCTCTCTGAATTGGTTGTTCTCCAGTATGCCGAGAGAGAATCCAAAAGCATGGGTTAACTGCCCACTTCTGCCCAGGAGACTGAGTCCTTTAAACTTTGTAGCCATGCCTCTCTTGGCTATATCCCAGTTTCAACTCAGTCTGTGCCCAAAAGAGACGTATTTTAGGAGTAGAGCAAAAAGGCAGAGTTAAAGGTTTTTGGATTCTCTTTTGGTAACGGAGCCTTCCAGGCAAGCCTTGCAGACGTAGCAGCAATCAGTTGTTTGGTGCAAGACTGCAGAAGGATTTAACAGTAAAACAGCGTGGGGCTTGGTGCGTGATATAGCCGCTTCAAGAATCAGGCAAGTAGTGCAAATTACTGACGAGGATTGTCTAGCCATTTCAGCAATCAGCTGTTTTTCAGAGAAGGAGTGTATCAGGTAAGACTAACACCCCTTTGCTTGTAGACTTTTCATTACCCACCTAGGTAATATCATCAGTGTGAATGAGTTTGGGTTTGCTCGCTGTTTACATACAGCAGCTTACTCTCCTCTTGTAATATAAAGTTAGGAAACAAGGAATTAGGGATGTATAGCCCATAATTTAGACCACCCTTTATTAGATAGCTATCTATGCTATTTGATGTGAGTGGTTTATTAAATTGAAGAATTAAAAATACTCATTTGATTCTAATTGACATTTATCAAGTACCATATTTTTCGGAGTATAAGACGCACCATTGCCCCCCCCCCAACAGAGGGTGGAAATGTTGGTGCATCTTATACATCGAATACAGCAATTTTGGCCTCCTGAAGCTCTGCCCCTGGATCCCATTTTTCCAAAAGATGGGCCCATTTTTCTCAAAAATGGGTGCACAGAGTGTTTGGGAGGCCTACAGAATGCTCCTGGGGCCAGGGAGGACAAAAAATTTTTTCTTAGTTACCTCTTTGAAATCTTGCTGCGTCTTATACACTGGTGCGTCTTATAGTCCGAAAAATACAGTAATTAATATAATTTTTATTATATTATAATTATTATATTAAAATTTATAATATAATTTTCATTAATTTTATATTATATTATAATATAATATAAAAGTTAGGAAACAAGGAATTATGGATGTATAGCCCATAATTTAGACCAGGGTGTCAAATTCGCAACGACATGTCATCACGTGACGTATCGCTACTTTTCCCCCTTCACTAAACTGCGGTGGGTGTGGGCTGCGCGTGATGCATCTGCCCCATGGGCCGCGAGTTTGACACCCATGATTTAGACCACCCTTTATTAGATAGCCATCTATGCTATTTGATTTGAATGGTTTATTAAATTGAACGATTAAAAATGCTCATTTGATTCTAAATGTCATTCATCAAGTAATTAGCACCACATTAGTGAGCTCTATCAAGGCAGTTCACTGAGAAGAAAGTATTCCTTCTCCCTCAAGGTACAAAGTATGGTTCTTTACAGGATAATTTTTCTCACTACATGATTTCAAATAAGCATTACTCTTTGTGTAATGACTTTGATTCTGATATGTGTCCAAGAGCGACTTTTTTAAGTTCTGGTAAGATGAAACATTAGTATTAATCATTATAAAATGCTGTGAGCATTTAGGATCATTGCAAGGTTTGGTTTGTTCAGATACAAGATTTACATCTGCGATTTTTCAGAACTGCTTGAAAACGTGAGACAATTAGGTTAATAGCTTTTCTTTTTCCCCCCTCATGAATAATTTACAATTTTCTCATATTGTCAAGGAACCTGGACTTGGGTCCATTCTTGTAATTGGTGTGAATCCGGTAACACGTAAACGTTATGCTCATTATAAATGCTGTCATTTTGTTCAGTAATTGTATTGTTTATTTAAAGTTGCACCAGTACAGGGAATCCTCGATGTAGGACCACAATTGATGCAAAAATTTCCATTGTTAAGTGAGTTTTGCCCCATTTTATGATCATTCTTGTCACAGTTGTTAAGTGAATCACTGCAGCTGCTAAGTTAGTAACACAATTGTTAAATGAATCTGCGCGGCCCATTGACTTTGCTTGTCAGAAGGTCGCAAAAAGTGATCACAGGACCCC
This sequence comes from Pseudoxenodon macrops, assembly GCA_032467955.1. Classification (NCBI taxonomy): domain Eukaryota; kingdom Metazoa; phylum Chordata; class Lepidosauria; order Squamata; family Pseudoxenodontidae; genus Pseudoxenodon; species Pseudoxenodon macrops. The sequence goes on along the minus strand of JANHFT010002655.1, from coordinate 69,612 downwards.
GGGATACTGCAACCATCATAAATATGAGCCAGTTGCCAAGCATTTAAATTTTGATCACGTGACCACAGGGATGCTGCAATGGTTGTAAGTGTGAAAAATGGTCATAAGTCACTTTTTTCAGTGCCATTGCAATTTTGAACATTCACTAAATGAATGGATGTTAAGTCAATGAATACTTGTAGTATAATCTGATTTTCATGCAGTTTGGAATATTACTCTTCATTCAGAAAAGTACATTTGTAGGAGGAAAGATATGGATGACAGAGCACTAAAAACCTTGGAATTGTGTGGAAGGTTAACACCTCTGCCTTCCATCTTTGCTAGTGAGACTTCAAAGATGCATCTCCTACAGATATCCTTGCCTTCTTTTTTTTCTTCTCTCTCTCTCTCAGACTGTTTAGAGAATAATCCATCTTCTGTGCAGGAAAATAGCTTTCCTACCTGCTGAATCCTAGTTATGGAAAAGAATTAACATTATGAATGAAATTCATAGAAATAAGAAATCACCAATATACATAGGCTGATGGCATTTTCTCTTTTTGTTATAGCTCTTTAGAGATCATGCAGATATGTTCAATTTGCACTTTCACATACCAACATAGATCTGAAGTAAATCTGAAAAATTAACTTGCTGCAATCTTGATTTTTGAAAAAAAAGACCTTTAAACAAATTTACAGGGGTAATTGTTTACTGGATTCTTCTCAATCTCAGTGTATAAAATATTAACAGCCCAAATAATTTATTTGCATAGCTAACTCTGTTTTATTTTGAGAAAAATTAGGCTTAGTCAAAATTTATTTTATTTTGTCATAGATATGTAGGAGAAAGACTTGCTAAGTTAGGGAGAGGAGTCAAACAGGGAATTAGTTGGGAATCCCTATGTGGGCGCACAAGAAGGTGAAGTCCAACTCCCCTTGAACACCATTGAGCCTTATCTAGTCTCTCCCACTTGCAAACCATCAGTCTGAGAAGATTCCTTTTTATAGGGTTGAATAATAAACATCTAATTGAACACTTCACATGTGGGTCTGTTGTTTGTACCCAACAGATACTAGTTACTATATATAGCCATGTATAGACCCGTCAGCAGATAAATATCAGGTTATTAAAATTATTTAATTTTCTTCAACATTATAATGCAATATTGAAATAATAAATTAGTACAGAATCGTATTGGCCAGTCTCCCCTCCTCTTTGATACAAAGCAAATTCAGAAGTCATTAATTGATACATTTTGTTAAGCCTACTTAATAAAATATTATGCAGAGAAGCTCCAGTGCTATTCTCAATTTCTTAAGGACAAGAGATGGTAAATACATCTCAGCAGCATTCAGATTATTCAGAGCCATTTTAATTGTATTTTAAATTATTTTAGCCCAGCTCCTCTACAATGTGCAGCTACGTTTCCTAACTTTGTCCCACTGAGATAGATCCAGTCTTAAGTTTCTTCATGCAGCAATTATAACAATAACAATTTGATTAACACTATAATTTTCAAATTGAAGAAAGGTAGCATAATTTTCATATCTTGAACTATTTTACTCTTCTGTAAATAGGTGTAATATGAAATAACTTATGAATACAGGTGTTCTTCTATGAAGACATAATCATCTTTTTTCCAATAATACCATTTTGAGTTCTTAATAGACTGAAATACAATATGTCAATATTCTATGTACATTAAAGACAATATAGCTTATGTAAGCCTTTCCTCAATGTATCTGATAAAATCTTAGCATCAATAATTAAGAGAGACACTGATCGATAGCAGATCGACTCATAAGATCATTACCAGACTTCAACATTATGATAATGTAAGCTTTGTAGTATGAAGGTGGTATTTTCATAATAAACCTGAAATATCTTTGAAAGTATAGGAAATATTTCATCTTGACTTTTTTAATACCATGGTTATTTCATCTGGTGGATAGATTTCATCATATCAGTAGTATAACATATTTTTCTGAAATGTTGGGAGTGTGGGCAACTCTGCTGACTGAACATCAATTTTTTTTATTTATTCCATTAAAAATGTCTGCTCACTAGCTAAATCTCCCCATGTTAGAATATAATCTTTTATAGAACTTTAAATAAATAAATAAATAATAATTAATTGCTTCAGACGAGGCTGTTGCAACTCTATATTAATCAGTGAGTAGATGGAATCAACAAGATTGTATGTAGGAGTACAACAGTCTGTTGGGATGAATCCTAAGCAGGTTTTTAGTGCTTGGTGATTTTTCTCTCCACGATGCCTATCCATTTTTCAAAAATACATCTTTAATATTTCACTCAGGTTAAAAGGTATGAATTTTGAATTCGTAGTGTTACATATTTCACAAAATTATGCAGCTGCAATTTTTGCTGCCCATCTCGCAATTTTAGGTAACTCTGAACCCTGTTAATCCAGGGCTGTGGTTTTTTGGGAGTGGGGGATTTAAATCTGTTGCTTCATTGAGTTTCCAAATTGCTTAAACTAAACCTGCAGTGCCCTATAGATAGATGAAGCAACATACTCTGGTTTGTAAAAGTTGGCCTGGTCCTTAATAGGAGATAATGATAGCTATTGGGGGGAAAATGAGCAACTGATTAGAAACCTTTCTTTTCAACATTAACACCTATATTTCTCTTACTCTGAATACCTAATATTTTGGAGTTTAAGGGCTGTATATGACTGAAAAGAATGCAAGAGCCATAATCCATTAGGGGGATAGGATCAGGAATAATGGATGAAACCAGAACACAGAGTAATTAATTAAACTGAAATGCTATTATTTTATCTCAATGAAGGGGATTAATTTCCAAATATTTGGTAATTTTATTTCTTTGTCACATTCAACATTTCAGTTGTAAAGAGTTTTGACAATCTTACTCTAGAATGTGAAAAGTTATTAGTTCAATATCTCTGTACAAACTGTTCCTATTCTGTTTGTGTGAAAATCCATGGCCCTAGGATGAGTAGTACATATTCTTGCTAATCCAGAGTTTGCATAGCTCAGCCGTGGTAACACTAGAGATTCTATTTCATCCTGTTCTCTCTTGCACATTTTCTTTCTTCTTGTGTCATCATGTGATAGCACTTAGAGTAATTACATTTACACACCCCTATGTGTACTATCCCTATGAATGAGTGAAGAAACCCTGGTGAAAATGTTGAAATAATCCTTAAAACGTGTCTCTTCAATGTATTTTAGCTTGGGAGAGTCAGCACCATTTCTTTGGACAGCTCCTTGAATAGAAAAAAATTCCTGCCTTTAAGAGCTTTAAATCATTATTATTTAGCGCTATATTTATCCCCAAACTATCCCTGGTTTACTAAAACACACCTGTTAGGCAATTTATGCGGAAATTGGAATAGTGAACATATTTCATTTCAGTAAATACATCAACAGCTTGTAAAATCAAAATATCTAGCAGGTTAGCAAAACTGTTTAACACATTTTTGTTTATTTATATTTTGATTTTAAAATCTCCTAAGGTGTTTGGATCTAATGAACATGATACTGGATTGCATTTCTCAGAAATTTAAATGCACCAGCAGTTTATCTTACTATTAGACTTATTGCCCGTTCAATAATAGATAAGAAAAATTTGGGATGTTGTTTTATAATTTATAATCAAACATATTCAGAAGAAGGTTAAAAGTAAAACTCGGCATAGACTTATGAATTGTAGATCAGTATTTAAAATGGGCAGGCTTATTTAAAGCATAAACGTCTACAATGTAGTTGCTCTTCAGTGTTATTTTGATTTGTTTGGAAAGTTATGTCAGTTCTTGTTCCCTGTGCATCGCAGAGAACAGTGTGAAATTGCTTTCCTCTCCAGTTACTTGGCTGATGAAATCCCTTTCCATAAACCTGCACACTTTTTAAAAATTAAATTGACTTATGTACACAAAATAGTGACATTTGTGTTATTCTTAATTGTAGGTGATAACTTTCAACAAAATTTTACAGGACATTTTATTTGAATTATAAGTGACTGTTTTTTTAAATCTTCTACCTACAATGTTATTGACATTAAGCTGACAAAACAATTTTAAATATGGGAGGTGAGTTTTTTTTTGGCAGTATGGGAAGAACAGTAATACACAGTATAAGGTGTGACTGTGTGTTTATGAACTGGTGGCTTGTCTTCACCAAACGTCATAGGATGTTACAACGAAAAATATCACCCTCATTTTCCTATGTTGCTTTTTCCCCATTAGCTATTGTCCTCAAGGATAGACTTAATAATATATTCAGTCCAAATTCAATTTCATTTAAATCTGTTTTCATCTTCCAGGATATAATTAAGATATTCTAATAGGAAAAAATAGACATTTTATAGATACCTTTCATGGATGTAGGAAAAAATAGGTGCTGAGATACCTGCTATGTGATCCAGGTTTGCTCCCATTCTCCCTGAAAACTGAGCTGTAGTTAGTCTCTTCCTTGACCAACACCCTCACTCTTAACAGTCTGATTTCTCTTCAGATCGTATAAATCTTTTGCCTTATTCTAACAGTCCTTCCTCAGTCTTGTTTCTTCAGAGCAGAGTTTTAGGGGTAGAACTATGAAGACAACCATGAAGTAGTGTGTCATTGCTTTTTTCCATAGTGAACTTTTTTCAGCTTTCCAATCTTAACTTGCAGCCCTGAGTTTCTCGCCCAAGTTCTAACTGGAGCCAATGCTTAACCTTCTTTATTTGGAATAGATGTTGCTTCCTCTGTATTATTAGACACACACATTAAAATTCTCAACTTGCTGTGTTTAAGCTTGGGAACAATCTAGATCCATCTCTTGGGCTCACATTCTTGCTTGTTTCCAATAAAGAGAGAAAACAGAAAAATTCTGTAAGCAAAGGTGAAATCTGGACATTGTTGAAAGGATCGTTATTTAGAAGAGCATAAAGGATGTTACCGACTATATTAGATTTTGATGTTGAGAAATATTTATTTGTGTTTATCTTTCTTGACAACAGGATACACTTTCCACTAGATGTTTGCAACTGTTTTCTTAATTCTTTCCTATTCTCTTATTAAATAACAAGTAATACATATAATGCTTTTTTCTCCATTGGTGATTTGTAGTACTTCATAACAATAAGATATTTTATTGTGGTTTTTTTTAACAGATGTTCTTGAAGGCTATAATGGAACTATTTTTGCATATGGTCAAACATCTTCAGGAAAAACACACACTATGGAGGTAAAATTTTAAAGTTGATTTAAAATTTAAAGCTGGTTTTTATTGCCATTGTACTTTTCCCGGAAAAAGATGCAGTTACTTTAAAGAGACGCAGTAGATGCACTGGTTTGGTTTTTTATAAACTACATAAAATGGAATATTCTAGATATTAAAACTCTTCCAAATTGAGACTTGGGTAGAAATAAAGTTTTTCCAAAGTTGCCAGGCAGCAAACCTGTCTCCTAACCATCTGGATAGTTGCAGAGACCATGATAATGTCACCAGAAGGATGAGGAGAATTTGGCGTGTCTCTTACATAGTTTTGGGAAGTGTAAAAGGGGAAAGTAAAGGTAGGAGGCCGGGAGACAAAAAAAAATCTATGCTTACCTTTATCCCCACCAAAATGACTGAAATTAGGGAGCAGTCTTTCGTTAACAAAATAATTGGATTATAGTAGGGTGGTTGTGGTTTTTTTTCTAGATTTCCAGGAAATCTGCTTCTGTGTTACCCAAAAGGGGCCATTTTATCACCAAATTGCACCCTCATAGGATGTGAGTGAGTTTCCTGTAGTCCTGGGGCTATAACTTACCTACCTGTTTTTAAACTCTGTTTTGGTGATTTGTTTGTATTTTACATAATTAAGATAGAAGCACTCCCCCTAATTATCTGAAGTATGGGTGAAATAAAACCACATGAATAAATAGACCTTCTGCCTGCCATAAAAGGGAAATCAATCCTTTTTTTTGGTAATAAAGCAATTGATTTCCTCAATAGAATATCTACATTTATCATTTAACACCTTTCCTTGTTACCTTTCAGAGAACAGATTTGGAAGTAGCATCAGACAAAGGGACCATCTTCAAGTTCTCCATAGGGAAATGACAGATAGAGCTGCCAAATTCACATTGGCAGTTACCGCCTCAGATTGCAATAAGGAAAAAAAGGGGAAAGGCCTCAGCAGCCTCTTTTTATATGTGGCTCATTACAAGGATTTAAATCTATCGTATGGTAGATGCTTTTAAATCTCCTTTTTAATTCAATCCTCCTTATGTAATGTAAAGCATCCTTTTCAGGGGGGAAGTCTCTGTAAGGAGGGGGAATTATTAATTCCTCAAGTTAAAACCTTTATTATGAAAGACTTCATATTTCAAATGTTAATCCTTCAAGACTTTCAAGCATAAATAGCATATGGGGATTTTGTTTGCCACGTCCCCCCCCAAAAAAAACTATAATAACATAAAAGTAAATCTGACAATCTGCATTTTCCTGCCTCCGAAGGTTGAAGTATTATAAAATGACCTTCATTTTAAATTATACACTCCTATTCTAAATTAGGCCCTTTTTAGAAATTCTCAAATGGATATAGTCAACAATGAGTCATTTAGTCTTAACACGCTTGGTAAATAGTAGTTTCTTCCTAACAAAGAATTTATTGCGGTGTAATATCTGATATCATCACAGTCCTATATCTTGTTAGAGGAATGCTGTCTATTACTGGAATATCCTTTTATTTAAAAATGTTTGCTTCCCATGTGTTTCTTGCAGAGTGAGTTCAGATCATTTAGAGGACAATGCCAGTGTCAGACAGCTATTCCATATTTCATTTTCTTAATTGTTTAGGTTCAAATTCCTTGACCGTCAGTGCAAAAAAGAGTTGTGAGAGTAAAAAAGAGCTGTGAGAACTATGAAAGGGATTGATGTGCTAGATTTTTTTTGAGAAATGGTGTAAGGAGCTAGGAATATTATACTGCTTAGGTATTGGCATGCTTCTCCATGTAAAGCAATGAATTGGATCAAAAAAAGTCTCAAAAGTAGTTCAAAGTAATAACTAGATGCATATTTGGTTGCAGCTGCTCTAGAGTTAATCTAGAGAATAAGAAAATTGGAGTCCACCTAATTCTTAATTTTGCCTCCCCAAATACATTTATAATTATCAGTATTGCTTGACTGGCTTGCTCGAGGTTAATGTGTTTTGGATGGTGTAACCTCTGCCCTTTGATTATCTAAAGCGTCTTTTTCATCTTTACCAGTTCTGCATATTTTCCAGTATTCCAAATTATAGTTATAGCATAGAGTCCCACAGAGACCTATTTGGTAATTTCTTTGGTGCTTGAATAATTTGAAATACTTTAAAATGAAGGTTTCATTTACTTGGCATTCATATTCCAAGTAAATCTTCTTTATAGAATAACCATTTTAGAAATGTTTTCTGATAAAGTTAGAAATGGATGGTTAAAAATTGAAATATATGCATGTTATAAGTGAGTAGAATGGAAACTTTACTGATTTGGTTACATGACCGTATCAAAATTATAAAACAAGAAAATACAAAGAAAGCAGAAGGACATATTCATAAGTTGTCACCCCTACAATTAGCCCAAGCTGATTTAATGCTCTGTCCTCTTTGAACTGGCCTTTGATTTACAGTAAGTCTTACTAGTGACATGCATGTTTGTACCTTATAAAAAGTAAAACAGTGTTATAAATGCTGTAAACATATTAATAATATTGATGTTTTAAGCCAGTCACTGAAATTTTTACATTGTTTAAGCCATGGCAAAAGCTATCTGGATTCTGTAAAACTGCAGAGTTTCCAATTAAAACGTATTTTGATTTACAATTTGATCCAGATACATAAATAGCATCTAAAACTCCTAGATTATAGTCAGTGTTAAATTGTGTTCTGAATAATTCTAAATCTGCAACTTTCTAAATAACGGATTATACATTATATTGTCAGGGTGGATATCAATTATTTTCAATAACGTTTGAATAAAAAAGGGTTATCCCTTATTAACAAATCAATAGTTAAGCTGTTAAAGAAAATTAAATATGTATCTTAAACTCTCAAAATATGAATAAGAACATTTTTTTGTTATCTTAGCTAATATTTTAATAGGCTTGTCAACTTCATTAATCTGGAACTATCAAATAAGAAAGGAGGCACTTAGACATATGATATGAAATTGCCCTGCTATTTTTTCATTTTTATTTTAAGATAATGCAAGCTGAATAATTACCGTATTTTTCTGAGTATAAGACGCACCTTTTCTCCCCCTAATTGGGGCTGATAATTCAGGTGCGTCTTAT
>JANHFT010002655.1:35837-47995 GCA_032467955.1 Pseudoxenodon macrops | reverse complement strand
CTGGCCTTCTAAAGAGCAGTCAGGGTTGATCTCCTCTAGGACTGACCAGTTTGATCGCCTTGCAGTCCAAGGGACTCACTCGCAGGATCAGTATAGCAATATAGGCTTATAAATTGAATTTTGTCTCTGATTTTTGAGAAGCTACAATTACTGGTTTAGGTTTGTTTCCAGTCAATGTTTCGCCTAAAAAAAATGTTGAATTTCACATTTCTAGGGCTGCACAGAGAGATTTGTATCTAGTCCTGAAGAAGTTATGGATGTCATTGATGAAGGGAAAACAAACCGTCATGTAGCTGTTACCAGTAAGCATTCGTGCATTTTTAAGTCTGCAATTACATTCTAAAAACAAAATTTCAATTACTGTTATGCTGAAATTACAATAATTTTACAATAAAAAACATACATTTTGCTCATCAACTTCATTAGTGTCTTCAAGTTATCTCTATTACATAGCAGTTAAATAGATTCCTAGATATGTGACTTGAATTTTTTTTTTTAATGATGACTGACATTTTGAGGCTTAAGATTTTGGGTGTTTGCTTTTTAAAGTACATATTGAACAAATGCTCTGCAGATCCTTGCTTCAAATAGAGATCAGCAATTTCTTTTAAAATGAACATTTCATGGGATGTAGCCTTTATTGCTGAGCAACCAGGAGCATTAAACCCGAGTAAATGTTTTCAAGGTCAAATATTTAAAAATGTATGGCCATTATTTTCTGAACAGTTAAGTAAGCAATATTCCACAGTTGTATTGGCAAAAGTATTTCATGCGATGATTAGTGGATGCAACTGTATAAGTGCACTTGATTGTAAATCATTATAATGTTTTATCATTTAAAATGATGACAAAACATTCTAGATTTTTTTTGAAGTTTTTAACAAGCATGTAAGCTCCAAGGGTATAAATATATAATAAGGTACGCCAGGTTTGAAGGGGCCTGTCTAGTACCCGTTGGCTATAAAGGATGACAGTGGGATAACCATGGTGGATCTAAAGGAGGCAGTGCAAAACAAAGGAGAGTGCTGATCCATAGAGTGGCCAAAGGTTGTACATGATTGAATGACTGACATGTTGAATCAGGCCTATCTTTGGATACTTTGATTCAGATATAAGCCATGCTTGGAGGTGAACAGTGAGTGGAAAATTAGATTCCCTTATTGCCATCAGGCCTCCATTATAAACCAGTTTTTCATTTCCACATCAGATCTCTGGATGAACCAGAACAGGATGGAAGGGGAAATCTGCATCCTTCCCTGGCTCTGGCTAATTAAAGAAAGGGGAAAAACAAAACTTAGGAAAGTTGATGGCTTAGCCATGCTGAATCAGGTGTTAAAAGACAACCAGTCTACTCTAGGATTCATTCAAAATAAATTCAACATAATGAAAGGTAACAAAGGAAGATTAGGTTACACCACACCCAATACAAAAAGAGATAGACCCTCTTAATACAATTCTAACCTTATACTCTAAACCAGGCCTGTCAAACTGGTGGTCCAGAGGTGGGATATGTCACACAAAGGCCATGCCCACCCCAGCTCTGCAAAGGCAAAAAATGTCATGATACATCATGTGAAGCGATTGAGTTTGATACCCATGCTCTAGATCAGAGGTGTCAAACTCAAGGCACGGTGGCCTGATCCGGCCTGGGGGTGCTTAGATCTGGCCTGCAGGGCTACACTGGAAACAGGAACGGGCTGGCCCGCAGTCCCTCTGCCAGCAAAAACGGAGCTCAGGAGGGCCGTGGGCTGAGGGTTCACTGACAGAGGGTTGCAGGAAGCTGTTGCAGCCAAAAAGTGGAGCCCAGTTTTGCTGGCAGAGCACAGGCATACCCGACACAAGTGAGGTTGAGCTGGCCACGCCCCCTGCCCCCTCCGAGGTCAAACACAACTCTGATGCAACCCTCAATGAGATCGAGTTTGATACCCCTGCTCTAGATGGACCTGGGTTCTATGCTTTAATCCTGTATTCAAGTGCCTGTCTGAATTTGAAAACAATAAAAAACAATTGATTTTTAACTGTGCCAGAGTTATTTTCCTCACCCAGGAGTCCAACCACCTCATAAACCAACCCCCCTCCCAAAACATGCCCTCTTCTTGCCCTAAACCCAACAGGTAACTTCAATTCCCCCACTATACAGGTTGTCCTTGACTTCCCACCACAGTGGGGACCAGAATATCCATTGCTAAGCAAATTAGTTATTAAGAGAGTTGTCCCTGATTTTATTACCTTTTTTGCCACAATAAATCATGTGGTCATTAAGTGAATCCAGCTTGAATTCGCTCGTTGGAAGCCAGCTGGGAAGGTTGCAAGTGGTGATCACATGACACTTTGAGACTGCGAATGTCATAAATGCATGCCAATTGCCACGTGTCTAAATTTGGATCATGCGACTAAGGGGATCCTACAATGATGAAAACCAGTTGTAAATCACTTACAGTGCTATTGTAACTTCAAAAAGTCACTAAATGAATGGCTATAAGTCGAGAACCTCCTGTACTTGGATTTTCAAAATTCTTTACACAATGCCTCTTAGTATAGTGAACAAGCAGAGCTGTCCCAGATTAAAAGGACAGGTGATCTAATGCAGGTGTCCCCAACCCCCAGGCCATGGCCCACTACCGGGCCATGACCTGTTCAAGTACAGGGCAAGTACAGGCATGTGAAACTCCGTTTGCATGAGCAAAGCTCCACTTGTCTGAACAGAGGGCTCTTGTGCCCACGCGGAAGCTCCATTCACGTGAATGGAACATCGTGCGCGAGTGCAAGTACCTGCCACTTGTGTGGGTGGAGCTCCATTTGCACGAATGGAGGGTGCGCATGTGTGCTGCTAAGACAAATGGACATGTGCACACACTTGTGCACCTGCCACTTACACCCTCCCTCCATACCAGGCTAGGCCGCCAAATTGGAAAGGTTGGGGACCGCTGATCTAATGGATTGGCAGCTGATTTTTTAAAAAAAGCAGGAAGCCCAGAGTAAACTGGTAATATTTCTATTGGGAAGATAGGCGGAGTAGATTACATCATGCATCAGCAGTAGAACAGATGCCATTTTAACCGCTGTATAGTTTAAATTTTATAACTTGTTATATATGCATTTGAGTGGTATCTCAGGGCTAGCAATTTTTTAAAAAGTAATCTAGATTCTTGTTTATATCAATGAAAAAATAGGAATACAATTTTTAATTTTAAGAATTAAAAACTTGGAGAAAGATGTGTGTTTACTATGATATGCCAAAATCTGTTTTGAATATGACAAAGTTTCAATTGATTCATACCAAAGCAGGTTCAGAAATAAAAAAAGAGTATAGTTTCAAAGCAAGGTGTAAAGTAGTTTGTATCCTTTCTCAGTACTTCTGAATATGGATGTTTTTGTCTGCTGCTTCTGGAGTCATTATAGATAGTACAAATATTCCACATATTTCCATATATATGGGAAATGAAAAGAAATTGAATGGTTTCCTTAAATTTTATCATTACTGTAAGTTTTGTCATTCCGTTAAAAGAACTCTCAGAGTTCTTTTAGGATGAAAAACCAACATTGCTTTCGGTCTTCGAAGGAGCCACTCATGATGATCGGATCCTTCGATCCCTTTTCTCAGATGACCTGGCCCAAACTCACTGACACACCCTGTAGGATTTGTGAGGGCTTTAATTAAAATAATAATTCTGCTAATTTCATGCTGGGGGCACCCTTTGCAGACGTGGCAAGAGGCTTCTGGGGTCCATCTCTTTAGTCACGGTTGATGAATCCTGAAACTGCAACTGGATCTGAAACACAGTCACTTTTGAATTAGAACACGGGTGTCAAACTCGATCGCGTCATGTGACGTATTGTGACGTATCACGACTTTTTTGCCTTTGCAGAGCTGGGATAGGCTTGGCCTGCATGTGACGCATCCAGCCTGCAGATCACCAGTTTGACATGCCTGGATTAGGATCTTCACCCTTCTTTTTTAGCAGGAATGCTGTCCCAATCCTGGCACACCACAGCAGTTCTCCCTCCTTTTTCCACAGCTGTTGAGCTGTGTAGTTCCACTCCCCTGAACTTTGATTCCATTGTCTCTGCGGGAGACTACATCTCCCAGAAGCCCACTGCAGTATCCTCCTCCTGTTCAGAGTTTAAGGGGCCCTGCAGGATTCCATCCATCGGTTTACATAGGTTTTATTCAATGTCTTCTTCTCAGTTTCATTAATGTGGCCATCTACCAATCTTACTGTATATGTTATTATGCACCAACTGGATACTACATTCTGTGCTGGTCCTGTCAACATAGGTGGGAATAATTTTGTTGTGTGAATATGGGCTTGATTGTGCAGGATGTGTGGGGAGCAGGGCTCCTGTCAGACAATTCAATAAGTTCTTAGAAGGATGCATATGGGTTGGCACCCATGCGAACTCGGAAACAAATTCTGAAGAACTACAATCACAGGTAAGGACCAAGTTTAGTCTTCACTGATAAAAAGAAAGAAATCAAATGAGGATGATGGTTTAATGGAATTTAGAAGAGATAGATTAAAAAAAAAAAGCCTTAAAGAGCACAATTAGCTTATTGCCTTTTATCTTCCTAGACATGAATGAACACAGTTCTAGAAGTCACAGTATCTTCCTAATTAATATCAAACAAGAGAATGTGGAAACTGAAAAAAAACTCAGTGGGAAGCTTTATCTGGTAGATCTTGCTGGGAGTGAAAAGGTAATGATCCTATTACTGTTACACATACAATTCTTGATTGCAAGGTAGGACCTTTTGGAATTCATGACTTAGTATAATAAATCACACTTGAAATGTATAAAGGCTTTATACTTTACTTATTTCCTTATATTTCCTATTTCCAAACCTAGATCAGGGGTGTCAAACCCATGTCTTCACGGCATCATCACATGATGTATTGGGAATTTCCCCCCTTTGCTAAACCGGGCATGGCCAGCATGTGTCTTAAATAAATAACGTAATATCTAACAAAAAGCTGACAGCCCAAACTTCTGCTATTGCTGCAAAATTATTTATTTTGTAAAGTCTTTTCTGTCAGAATACCTGAAACATATCTTTAAACTGTGGTTTTAAATTTATTTTTTAAAATCATTTCAGTTTCTGAATGTTTTTGAACAAGGTACTCTTCAAATGATCTTTAAATTATAAAGGCCATTATTTTCTTTTTTCTGCATTGTTATTCCATGCTTTTTTAACTTTTTTTTTTCAAGATTTACTAGTCTAAATTTTTTTTGTTGGCACATCAAAGCATTTGCATGTCCTAGTATTTATCTAACTCCAAATCCTCCTGAAAAGAGATGAACATATTTCAGACAAGATTTTCAATTTTATTTTCAGATTACTACTCAATTTAACTGAGTTTATATAATTTACATTTTACTTCATTTGCTCTATTCATGTTATTTTCAAATAATGTAAATTAGTGCAATAGATTTACATGAGATGAAAACAATTACATATTTAAAATAATGATGTAAACTGATGCAAATAACATATATTACATTAATTGTCCAAACTGCTTCAGAAACAATGGACACAACTGGGAATAAAGCCTGAAGCAAAATCTGCTGAATGGAGGTCTGGAAAAATGAGGTTTTATTGTATAAGAATCTATAAAAAATATGAGAATGATCTGAGAATGCCTGCCAGTGTTTAGCTACAGTCAGATAGATTTGGCCTTCTAAGCTGCTTTGATGGATATTGGAAATGTAAGTGAAATTCGTGAAATGTGAGTGAAATGCCATTTACTTAATGCGGTTTTGGATGAACTGAAAGTATTGTAGATTTTTCTGATGTGGCAGACGGTATTATGTGTTTCTTCTAAATATAACCTCATCATTGTTTTTACCTGTCTTTAGAGAGTATGGACTCAGTTCATTTTCAATAACCTGTTTTTCCCCCCTGATAGGTCAGCAAAACTGGAGCTGAGGGATCTGTTCTTGATGAAGCTAAAAATATTAACAAGTCTTTGTCTGCACTGGGTAATGTGATTTCGGCATTGGCAGAAGGAACTGTAAGTCCCTTCCTTCCTTCCTTCCTTCCTTCCTTCCTTCCTTCCTCCCTCCCTCCCTCCCTCCCTCCCTCATTCTTGCAACTTAAACTTAAAATAAATAGAAGAAATAACCAGCATTGCATCCAAAAGCAACCAGCCCCGCATTGTCTGTGTTGAAAGTATGCTAGATCCCATTGATAACTACATTCATGAATAAATATGAACGTCTCACATGCCTATATTTGCATCACATTGTTTTAGTTGATGCCATTAGGATAGCTAGCCTAAGCAAATGGCTTCTGTGGAATTGCTTATGCTTGGGTTGTGGTGTATGTAGACACCAATCAGGTTGTACAAGTAAAACATTTGAACAAGCAGAAGATGCAGCTGAAGGGAGATGGGGAGAAAAAGCAGAAGACACGAAAGGCCCTTTAAATATTGAAGGAAAGTAACATTGAGCAATTAAATATGTTATGTGTTTTTAAAATTATTATTGTAGCAATTTAAAACACCCTGAAAATGTATTGCACCTTTTCCCCACATGTATATCAAGATACATAATATATTTTTTGGAAGGTATTTATGTACAGAAATCCAAATTATAGTATGGCTAGTATATGTTGTGTAAAAGTAAAAAGTTGAGGCTGTAATGCTATCTTCTACTATGTTAAAAAGGAGCCATAAGTCAATGACTTTTTTCCTTTTCCCACTTCTACCCTATACTTTCTTCTTTTCCTCCTTGCTTCCCCTAGTTTCCCATTATTTTCATTTTATTTGTACTTTATATTGTAATGAAGTAATAAAGTTTTTTTTAAAAAAGAAATCCAAATGATAGCATTGCCAACAAATCTCAGCAACAGCCTTTGAATGCTGGTGTGTGAGAGTGCATGTGTTTCAACCTCTTTATCTTTTCTTAATTAGAAAACTCACGTCCCTTATCGAGATAGCAAAATGACCCGAATTCTCCAAGACTCCTTAGGTGGTAACTGTAGAACCACCATTGTTATATGTTGTTCCCCATCCGTTTTCAATGAAGCAGAAAGCAAGTCTACTCTAATGTTTGGACAAAGGTGAGCAAGCATAAATGTCTTTTGGAAAAAAAACCCTGTCTTTTATTACTCATCTTTACTTTGTTACTGAAACAGGTTAAAACCAAAGTAACTGAAACAGATTATTTTAAGTATAAACTTCAGTAGAGAGGTGCCTGCATATGTTGTATGAATTCAAATACAAAGGAATTGTGATTTAGGCCTTAAGAACAAAAAGTTAAATTAGTAGCTATACAAACACACAAAGAGAGGCAGGCAGGCAGGCAGGCAGGCAGGCAGGCAGGCAGGCAGGCAGGCAGGAAGACAGACACTCTTTTGATAAAGACAATAATTTAAAAATAATTGCCATTTAATGTGCTGCGTTATTTGGTAAAATGTGCTGAGAAATATGAAAGAGAGTTGCAGCAAGATTTCACAGCAGAAATTGCATTCACCAATTAAAGCTGAATATAAAAATATTGATGGGCCTGAACATTTCCAATAACAAGCAGCAATGATATTCTAATAATTTTGAGGAAGTGGTCAAGAATAAAATTGTGCACGCAGTAAAATAATTTTCGTGGTGATTTAATTTTATGCATCAATGCTTTACTGGTTCAGGGGCTGATGGGACTGTATTGATTTTCTAGCAATTATGTTGATGTGAATAGCTATTTCTGCCATAAATTAGATAGGTGAGAATCACTTACATTTTCTAAAATCTGTAAAAACATACAGATTTCTAATCTTCTAGCCAGCATTAAACCACTGTTAGAACTTAATGAAATTTCTTTCAGTGACCTTGGTGGAGCAGAGAGTAAGGGTCTCATGTATAACAGATTATAAAATCCAACAAATGAAATGAAATATAGTTCTCCAATAAAATGCATCTTGGTTAGCATAATAGAGAAAAATGCCAATCACATTTCGTTTTATTGTTAAAAATAACATAAAATACATTAAACGAGGGTTTAAAGTTCATATGCCTGCAGATGTAATAAAGTGAGGAATCAATGACAATTCAAACTCTGGTTAAACCATTTTAGTCCATTGCTTTGGTAGTGGAGAGAGAACCTATAATTGGTAAGCTCATAAGCTGCGGTGGTTAGAATGCACTACTGCAGGCTACTTCTGCTGCCTGCTTGCTGCCTGCAATTTGGTAGTTCAAATCTCACCAGGTTTAAGGTTGACTCAGCCTTCCATCCTTCCGGGATGGGTAAAATGAGGACTCAGATTGTTGAGGGCAATATACTGACTCTGTCAACTGCTTGGAGAGGGCTGTAAAAGAGTGTAAAGCAGTATATAAGTCTAAGTGCTATTTCTATTGTTAATTGTCAGGCCTCTTGAGCCACTTTTTAAAAATGTGTCTCCTTTCATTCCTTGGTGTAGAAGACTGACTTGTTTATTCACATAAAGAAATAAAGAAGATAGTGATGTAAGAGGAGGATCTTTTTACCTGTGGGGACTTTGAAGAAAAATGAGCAAAAAATCAGCAAAAAAAGAAAATAAGCAAATTTCCCTTTCATAGATACTGCCGATTCTCAAACGAGTTAAACTTGCCTTCTGTTTTTAGCATCTTAGCAGCTATTCAATTCTGCAGTTCAGCTGGATTTTTTTTTTTACTTGATCTGTGAAGAAGGGATATATTTAGTTTTTATTTCAGGATATCTTTGGAATTTGAATATTTTAATATATACTTCATTTGAGAACCAGAGAGATTAACAGTCTTTGCTCTTGCACATTCTCTGATTCGCTCGTTTTGCAATTTGCATTTGTCTGTCATAGAATCATAGAGTGGAAGGTACCTAAGAGGTTATCAAGTCCAACTCCCTACACATTGCAGGATTTATTATATCATCCAGTCTCTGTTTTTTAATGAATGAATGCATACAGGTAGTTCTCAATTTATGAGCATAATTGAGCCTGGTAATTAGAGTCATAAGTCAGTCATGATGGTTGTAACCAGACTCAATTTTATGACCATTTCTGTCCAGCAAACCTATTATTTGCTATGAGTCATTTGTTTTTGTTGGAAATCAGGCATAAATGTGGATTTTTCCAGCAAAACCACACTAAATCACATGATTGCAGGGAGCTGAAAATGGCCATAAATGTGGGTTGCCGAAGACCCAAAGTGAAGTCATGTGACTCTGCCTCCCCCCTCCAACAGAGGAACTTAAAATCTGAGTCATAAGTAGCATTTCATGGTCTGTTGTAACATCAGTTGATAATCAACCAGTCATAAGTCAAGAACTATCTGTACGTTTTCCTTTTAAATTTTATTTTATTGCCAAACCTTGAGTTTTCATAAGTGTGTGTGTGTGTGTGTGTGTGAGAGAGAGAGAGAGGGATGGAGGGAGATGGAGATGTTTGTCATGCAGGTATGGAATTGATAGTATACATAGGCTTGAGCCTATTCTGAGTTCCTAAAAGAGTCTAATCCTCATGAACTGTATAGAAGTTCTGATGATGAGGGACAGGCCAGGTGCTTTCAAACAGTTTCACATTTCCTCCCCTAATTCCCTCTTATTGCCACCTAGACATCTCTTCCTATCTGTTGTTTCTTTTATTGTGCCCTACTGTTCAGGGCTAAGCTAAGCTTCCTTCTTGGCAGCACTTTGGGGAAAGAATTAACACATTGACAGTCTGGAAATCTGTCAAATTAGATCTCACATCACTGTCAGGCAACCACATATAGGGCTCCCTTACAGCAACTTGAATATTTCAGCCAACAGAAGTGACCTGGGCAGTGTTTTCTGTGAGCCTTTTTCACTGGAGGAAGGAGAGATGAAGGAAGGAGAGATGAAGCCTGATATGCAATTGCTTTATTTCAACACCTCTAGTAGTGCTATGGGGTGACCAGAGCATTAAGCACTAGGACAGAGGTCCCAACCTGTGGGCTGCGGCCCACTACTGAACCATGGCCTATTGGCCACTGGGCCACGTGAGTGGCTAGCCAATGTGTGGGTGGGTGTGCACGCGTGCCCACTTGTGCTAGTGTCTCCGCAGCTGGTAGCATTGCTGTGGGCGCCATGGGGGCAGCCCCATTTGTGTGTGCATGTGCGCAGGTAAAGGAGCCTGCCCTCGCCTACAGGCTGCCAACCCAGAAAGGTTGAGGAACTTTGCACTAGGAGATAAAGTGATAAACTGATAAACTATATAAAATATATGATAAAATGTGAAACCACTGTACACATTACTGAAATTTGTACTGTAGCCACAACGATGGTTTATATCTGAATTATTCACATTAAACAGAGTGTATTGGCTAAGACTGTGTTCGGTTTGTTTTTTTGGAACAGAGCAAAAACTATTAAGAATACTGTTTCTGTGAATCTTGAGTTGACTGCTGAGGAATGGAAAAAGAAATATGAAAAAGAGAAGGAGAAAAACAAGACATTAAAAAATGTTATCCAGCATCTGGAGATGGAACTGAATAGGTGGCGGAATGGTGAGTTCACTGTTGAGAACCTTTGTAAAGTAAGCCAAATATTTGCAATGATACAAATATTTGTATCTCTAGAAATATATCAATAGAGCTCATTCCTAGGCAGTTCTGTTGTGGTGCTATTTTTTTCATTAAGTATAAAAGGTAGAACAAACATTGGATCTGCACAATCCTTGTGTGATGGTTTCAGTGCAGTGCAGGCTTGGATTAAACAAGAGACATAGAAAAGATGTAAATTAGAATAGTAAGGCAGGAGTTATATTTTAATTTGCCATGAACTTAAAAGCAAAAATAGTGTAGGATTGAAGATTTAGATGAAGGCATCTAAATGCATTGCATGATAGTAAAATATGATTGCTGTTTCTGGGTTTGTAAACCATAATATAACCAAGACGGTAACATCCTTTATTTTATTATGATAGATAAGAAGAATACAGGTTATAAATATATGTTCAGGAAACACAATTTCACGATTAATAAAGCTGTAGTTTATAAGCTAAACACTGCAGAGCTTTTCCTTCCTTAAAGTATTCCCAGTCTTTTTAAGTACCTGCTACTCCATCATCCTTCATTGGCTATTGGTTTGCCCTTGATAACATGCTAGGTGTGGAATGGATGGTAGCACAGAATTTAGCTATATTGTAAAAAATGCTTAATTTGTGTTACTATAGAAATATAGAATGAAAAACCCAGAAAGAAAATAATGCCTTTTTGCTAAGATATTCACTCTGTCAAAGGGGGAGATAAAGTCGGTTTAGCATGGTTGGTTTGGGAAAAAGTGCTGTTGGCTTCTGTTAATTGTAGCATGGTTATCTGAGTACTCACAAGCATGCTGTTTAATGATCTGTTCAAGGACTTTGCTCAGGATAGATGTAAAGCTGCCATGTCTATAGTTTCCTGGGTCCTCCTCCTTTCCTTTGTTAAAGATAACATTTGGAGGATATTCTGATTTAGTATTCTAAATTACTTGTGTACTATTCAAATTCATATCCATATTTTTTTCCTAATTTTTTATATTATTGAATAGTTTACCGTTAGTAAAAAAAAAAAAAGTTACCCTCGTAGTTTAAGTTTCTGGAATTTGAATGGCTTCTTAAAATATAAGAATCAAACAAGGAAAATGGTGAATGTTGTTACTTTAAAGTGTACACGTACAGGTCAGGGGTGGGTTCTAACTTACCTCGCCGCTGGTTTGCTGCCTGCCGCGCCATGTGGACACACCTCATGCACGCGCACAAGCGCAGTAGAACCCCCCAAAAAAGGCTGAAAACAAGATGGCGATGCATGTGCAGTGCCAGAAACTCAGCTTCTGCACATGCGCAGAAGGAAAAAATGCACCCCCCCCAAAAAATTTTTTAAATTTTTTTAAAAAAAGGTGGCGGTGCCCACGGAGCAGAACCGGCTCTGTGACATCACCAGTAGCCTATTCGGTAGAATTGGTCCGAACCGGTATTAACCCACCTCTGGTACAGGTACATCACTACGATTAAGGTACCAGGCTAGAAAGCAGGGAGTTTTGGTCCCACCTTAGTCATGATAGCTTGCTGGGTGAGTTTGAGTCATCCCTCAAAGAATTAGGTATGTTCACTGTGTTCGGTTTTTATAAAAGAATAATAAAAGGGGCATTCAAAATCTACAATAAATAAATTGTAATTCAGTGAGTTTGGGATACATTACCATATTTTTCAGAAT
>JANHFT010002655.1:0-12718 GCA_032467955.1 Pseudoxenodon macrops | reverse complement strand
AGAACCTAATTGCATTATATAAAATACTGAAAGGAAAGTGTTGCACGTAAGCTGTTTGGCAGTAATAACAGTTATTCAGCCTTAGTCTGAGCTATTAATTTTTGTTGTCTTGTTTTGTTTTGCATCAGACACATAAAGTCTTTAAACACCAATTTTCTAAAACCACATTTGCATATCTAATAATAAAGCCATTTTGTAGATTGATTCATATCAAAACACTATTTGTATCAGTGGTGAAATCCAATTTTTTTTTACTACCGGTTCTGTGGCCGTGGCTTGGTGGGTATAGGGGGCATGGCTTGGTGGTGATACTGCAAAATTTCCACTCCCACCCCACTCTGGGGCCAGCCAGAGGTGGTATTTGCCAGTTCCCCAAACTACTCAAAATTTCCTCTACCGGTTGTCCATTTGTACACACACAAAGAAAGAGACAAATCAAAACCAGACAAGCTATATTTTTATTGGGCCAATGAGCATAGCAATGAAATGCAATATCTTTATCTGTATTTCAGCAACCTCAGAAAATCTATGAATGGAGATTTACAAAATGGTAATCTTCCTTTTACTGGGACTCTTGGCAACCATTTATCACACAGTACTGATCGCGGAAACATCACCCCAGCTGTCCATTGTCATGTCCCCCCCCCTCCTATATGCAAAAGCCATGTGTCCCTTGTTCTAGTTTCAATTCTTAAAGTTGAGATGTGCAAGCATAAACCCCAAAGGTATATTCAAAATTGCATTTGACATCTCAAGAGGGACAACAATTATGAAACAGACTGTGAAGATCAAATACTGAAGGCCACTTTGCTCCTAAAATTCTACAAGCCATCTGTTATGGCCACTGCATATCATAACATACTCAATTTGCAATTCTACATAGTCTATTTCACCAAAACAGATGCATAATCACAAACGTAAGAGTAATGGCACGACTGTAGCATTTTGCAAAAAACAAAACAAAAACATTGACATGTAAGGCTACATTAACAGAATATTTTAATAAAATTTATTGACTTTAATGCTATATTAATCCTTTGGGAGCTGCATCCAGCTCACCAGAAATAATTTCATCATCTGTGCGGTAAGTTGTATCACTACCTCTCCCAGAAAGTCACTCCCTGCCATTGCCAGTTTGGGCAGGTTTTATAATCGAACCACTTTTAACATTTATTTATTGCCCTAGCTGTCCTCTCTTTGTTCTATAGGGTAGATAATGATCTGGTCATTCATTCATACTTTAGGTTTAGAATATGTTATCAGTGCTCAGCTATCAAACACACTCCTTAATGTAAATAAACCATTAAGATAGAATTTGGCTCAAACTGAGGAAGATATATACATATGATATGTATGAGGGGAAAAAAATAGATCATCCACCAGAGCATCCCCAAAGCCAAGACCTTCTCCTTCCTTCCCATAAAATAAAGCAGTGTTTGATGTTTACAAAACTGATAATAGCCTGAAGACTGTCAAGGTTGAAATTTAGCCAACAATTTGCACTCTGTTTCCCTAGCCTGGATAAACAAGTTGATGTCAGTGTAAAGGTCAGTAGAATGTTTTATCTAAATCTACAAAAGAGTCTTGAGACACCTTAAAGACTAACACATTTATTACAACAGAAGTTTGGATGGACTACAGTCCACTTCATTTGATGTATGGAGTGTTATCCTGGAACAGGCATGTTACTATATACAACCATGATTGCTTGGAAAGGGAGGAAAATGGAGAATAGCAAAGGTGAAGGCCAGGAAAAAAAATGACCGTACCTTTTACATTTCATTTTCATCTGGCTTCCTCTTTTGCTGTTTTCCTTTCCCTTCCTCCCACCTATCTTCCAACCATGGCACTTTTCCTTCTATTATTCCCTTACAATATCCAAGATCTCTACAAAACCACATTATCCAACAACGCAGACATTACTTAATAAAAGCCATACCTACGGTATTAGGGTTGGTGATGGATTTTCTCTACAAGAATCTGGGTTGTCCAGTCTATATTTAGTTTTGATAAAGAATCATCCATAGGTTGAAGGACATTTTAAACATGCTCCTCAGTAATTAAGATTTGAAAAACAGATTTATTTATTTATTTACTTACTTACTTACTTACTTACTTACTTACTTACTTACTTACTTACTTACTTACTTACTTACTTACTTACTTACTTAGTGTCTGGCAACAGACTGATGAGTAGGTACATCAATTACCTGATCACAATCTCTTGCTAGTTATAGAAAATATATTTTTTCTACTAAGATATTACAGTATTATTATTTATAACCTCATTCTTATGCAAATTTCATATAAATCTGTTTCCATTTAGCCCTTTTTTCTCCTTGGCAATTCATTTATTCTTCTTTGGTCATATAAAAGTGGCCATTCCAATCCCTGCTATGTACACTAGAGCTACGTAGTTCCAGTTGCACAAACCATTTCTTTATGAATGGGGGGAAATAGGCTGAGGCAAACTATATAGAAAATGGCCACATTCTGTCAAAGTGTCATATCGTATATCTTTTAGGTTTACAAGCAGAACAGCTTACCTATTGATAATTTCCATAATATAAATGATTTCTTGTGTATGTTCCTCTTCTCATGTTTTCCAAATGATGAGAAGCTAGATTTTTCTTTGAAATTTATTTGGAAGCAGTCTCTGTATTATGGTAGGTATTTTTCACCAATACTCAGGGGTGGGTTCTAACTTACCTCACCACCGATTTGCTGCCTCCCGCACCTTGTGAGTGCGCCTCATGCATGCGCGCAAACATGCGCAGAAGAAAAAAGCCCAAAAAAATTTCCCCCCCCAAAAAAACGGCCGAAAACAAGATGGCGATGCATGCACAGTGCTGGAAACTTGGCTTCTGCACATGCACAGAAGAAAAAAACACATTTTTTTTAACAATTCAAAAAAAAATTCAAAAAAAAAAGATGGCGGCGCCCACAGAGCAGAACCGGCTCTGTGACATCACCAGCGGCCTACTACCTATTCGGTAGAACCAGTCTGAACCGGTAGGAACCCACCTCCGACTGTTGGATTGTCAGATTTTGAGTTAATTTTGTAAGCAAAATAAAATAGAAACCCCTTTGGATTGAATTGTAGATCTAGAAGCTTTTTACAAATGAAGACACACAAAACAATTTCCAAAGCTCGTTTCCCCCACTCAAACAATCCCATCCTGTATGAGGGTTTCAGTTCTGCAGCATCACATTTATTTAGATTTTTTTTAATCTTGCTTTTTTATTTTTATAAATAACTCAAGGCAGTGAATATACCTAACATTCCTTTCTCCTCCTGTTTTACCCACAACAATCAACCTGTCAGATGAGTTGGGCTGAGAGAGAATGATTGGCCTGAGGTCACCCAACTGACTTTCATGGCTAAGGAGGGACTAGAACTCACAGTCTCCTGGTTTTTAAACTGGTGCCTTCACCAGTATACCAAACTGGTTTTCTCCATATGATGATTATATACTTTTTGGAAACAAATTAATACTCCAAAAGCTATTCTGGTATTCTGCTATTCTGCTCCTAAAAATATAATCTGTACTAACACATTTGATGTCTATTTTTTTCCAGACTGACCAGATGGTACTTGGCATGTGGAAGTTTGTCATCAATTCACTACTACCTTTTTTACGGAGAACTGGAACTATATTTCTGTTCGTTGTACATGTTCTATAGCCATCGGCAGTGCACCGGTTTCAAATATTTCAGCTTTGTCCAATCTCCATATGTACAGAAGTTTGTCCAATACACTTTTCCCTTTCTAAACCTTGTACAGTGTATCTAACACGTTATCCTAGGGTAATAATACCCTGAGTCTGCTGCTCAATCCCTGTCATTGACTGACTGCATTTTACCCCTCCTGCATTTTACGCCACTCTTCTGGAAGATTCTGTGCTTGTACTGATGCTGTTTTGTTCTGTTTTAAGTACTTTGGTGCATCAGCAAAAACATGACACCCAAGAATTAGCCATCGAACAACCATAGCAACAAACCAGATGATTGAATTCTATCACTGAGGGTTTTTTATTTTCTGTTTAATATGTGCATCATTTTATATTTTTAGAAATTGACAGGGTGCAGCGATATAGTTTGAAAATAGCCTCCCTCCCCCCAATCTGCTTTAAAAATAATAATAAAGTACCTCAAATAGTGCATTTTTATTACCCTGGTGAAATGTTGAATTTGTTTTAAAAGGGTAGAGAAGAAAAGCTAAATTATGAGTACGTTTGCTTGGTAGAGATCAGATAACAGTAGAGATATAGAAGGATGCAAAAGAACATGGTTAGCATAGTTTTAGTCTTAAAATCCAATGATCATGTGGGTACATCATAATCTCAAAGTTTAGGATTTAATCTATAATGTCCCATAAGGATCTTCAGGTGATTATGCAGAAGCAATGGTTTTGAATTAATATGAATATTAAAAGTAAATTTAGAATAGCGGGTGAAAGTCTAATTTCTCCTTGATTTTCAGAGATCATAGTAGAAGTCAGAAATGTGGGGGAAATGCTGCTCTGATAAGATTAAAAACCCTTTTCCAAAGGGTTGACTAGGAATAGGTATGCATGTTTAGAGTGCAGAGCAAAAACAAAAAAAGGAAGAATGATTGAAATGAAGGTATCAAAATCCTGAGCATTTATAACATTAGATGCTAGTACTGAGCCTTACGTCAGTCTGCCCAAGAAAATAGTGTAGTACACCCTCATTGTATTCTTACTTAATGACAGACATGAAGCATTAAGTTGTATTTTAAGTGGAAGACATGGATAACCATAGAACAGGTAGATAAACAAACAAGTGTTACATCTGCAGCTTAATGTGTAAGTTATATTTATTTTGCATGTTTTATATATACGTTGAAAACCATGCATAGGAACATATGCTTTTTCAAAATTATATGAAGTTCAAAATGACTGAATTTCAATTTACATTCTTTCCATTCTGTCACTGTGGCTTTCACTAAAATTAACAGTAAATTGGGGGCTGCTAATTTTTTTGGGGGAGGGAATACTTTTACCTAAAAAGCTATTCTGCTTATAAAGCCTTTAGAAAGATAGGTTATCAAATATTTTATCACGATGTAGGCTAGGAGTTCTTGACTGTTGGATCTTATTTAATTTATTGAGGATTGCACTAATTGTGAGGGAAGGGAGAAACGTTTGTGATGTGTTTCATGAAAGATCTTATTTTTCATTTATTTTGTGATTTCTTTTTGTAAATGTATGTGTTTTTAAATATTGTTACACATGTATATACACTGTCCACCACTTGAAGTGTGATTTTGCCATATTCAGTCCTTTTTCTGGAATTAATGATGCCATCTTTTTAGTTGTAAATTGTTGTTACACGCACACACTTGAAGTTTACACACATATATACTTAAAGCTCCCATAGTAAAAAAAAAACCAAACAATATTTGAGGAAATTTCAGCTAGGACATCCTAATAGGATACATTCTAAATATTCCAACTAGAATGTGCATCATGGTTGATGTTTCAAGCAACCTCACTATAGCTATTTTCATAGGCAGATGAGCTCTTAGAATGCACAGTTAATGAGGTTTTATTTTAAAGCATATTTTAAATGATCCCTTTTTGTGCATTTAAATAATATTGTTTAAGATGTTTTGATACTGTGAATGCAAGCACTATGTCTGATCAATTCCCCACTGATAGGAGTGAGAACTAGATACTGTGGTTTGACATTAAGCACTTTTGAAATTAAAAATTGTGAGGTTAATGTGATGCTTATATTAGGATGTAAGGAAAAGTTAGCTTTGATGCCCCAGAGTTGTTAGTTGCTGATCAGCCAGTCAGTTCTTCTAACTTAAGTCTCTCCTTGACTGAGGCCTCAGAACTAATTTTTCCGCTTTGGGTCAAAGACTGTCTTCTGAAATGGGACACAAAGATACAGTATATTGTACTGCTTAGGGATGTATTTTGAAAATGAGCCACACACTTTTATTACGTTATTGACTCACTGCTGCTAGAATTGTTTTGTGTGATATTTCTAAGCCATTCTTTTAAGTTTTTGATGCTAATTTTACAGTATGTTTGTATTGCTTACAAAATGCTAGAGATTTGATTTATTCTTCCGCTTTGCTTCTTTTATAGTTACAGTTTGACTGAAATCCTTTAAATGATATGAAGGTTTTGAGTTTAATTTCTTGAAAACTCAAAACCTATGTTACGTACTTACAGAATTTTCT
Organism: Pseudoxenodon macrops; assembly: GCA_032467955.1. NCBI lineage: Eukaryota > Metazoa > Chordata > Lepidosauria > Squamata > Pseudoxenodontidae > Pseudoxenodon > Pseudoxenodon macrops. Next base: position 6,502 of record JANHFT010002655.1, on the reverse strand, counting down.
GACTGAAAGTGAAGCTTGTTTCTAATTTCAGTCATACTTTCTTTATAATCTTCATTTTTATTTATGTACGTCCTTGGGCTAACTTTTTAATTTAGCCTTCTGCCACTGAGACAATGGAAAGATTACGATCACACTTGCTACATTCTGCTGAATTAAGTTAAGAATGGATTATTCTGAATTAATTAGCTTGACATAATGTAAACTGTATTAATATCTAAAAGCTGGCTTTTTAAAATCTGTTCCCATAATCAATGAATGAAAAAGAGCTCACAGCAACATATTTTGTTACTTCATTTATAAATGAAAGTACCGGTACTTCCTTTCTTAAAAAACAACACAGCCCCAAAGCTTATCTTTCATATAGCAAATATAGCTTGTTTATTAGGGTTATTCCACAAACGACTACCGCAACTTTTGAGGGTTCTCTGGGTCTCTCTACCCTCATCACAGACTGTGTTGAAAAACAGGTTGTGCAGTGCAAGCTGTAGCTAACTGGTGGTGAATTGGACCCTAAGCCTTCATAGTTTGAGGCAAGAATATGAACATGTTTTCAAAATAGTGAATCTGTTCACAGCAGAATTGTGGGATGATGCCTTATTGGAAAGCAATCTGTTATGGTTTCCTATAATGCCTTTTTGAACCAAGAACACAAAGGATAATTGTCTTTTTAGGCACCCATACAAAACTATTTCTCTAATATTGTGTCTTACACCTAAATAATTCTGTCTGTCATTTTTTAAAACTTCTTTTAATATGGACGATGTGAAGGAAGAATAGGGATTGAGGCATTCTGTAGAAGTATACATGTCTAGTTTGTAATGTGTGTAGTGTGTATTCCAGATGTGTATTCTCTGGGACCTATGTATCTGTACAATAGCTTGTTTTAGGGAAAAATGAAATGTGGATCCTTTTTCTGATGGTTACAATCTCTGGGGAAATTTCCACTATTACATAAAAGATGCTGTAATGAATTAAGCTCTATAACAGCAAACCTAAATCTCCCCTTCCTTCTCTATAGTTAAGTCTTTGGATCTTGGCTCTAAAATACTATCTATCAAACTGTATGGATACACTCGCAGACTGCATGATGTATCATCCAAAATCTGTTTAAGTAGAAATAAAATTGAAGTAAACTCTTTTGTGGCCTGTGTTTAACAGCAGTGATGATTTTGGTATTTTTGCCTTCTCAGCCCTGTATTCTTGGTGTCTTCTAGGGAAATATTTTGGTTTGACGAAGGAACGAACAGCTAAGCAGATGCATTAAACATTTTTACACTGCTTATTCCGGACTATACACACTGATATCCATAACCTTGACAAGCCAGTTTTTATATGAGTTTTTTTTCCCACATTAGTTGAGCAAACATCTTGTTCACTTAACTGAGTATGAATAAGGTTTGGGGATTTGGATGTTAGAGTGAAGTTTATGGCTTCCATGCCTAAAGTGAGACTAGAACTCACACTCTCCTGTTTTCTGACCTGGTTCTTAGCCACTAAACCATCTTTGAGATTGAAGCCTACCCAAGTCTTTCAGATTAAATATCTCCAAAATTCAAGCAGAGGCATTTTCTATAGGAATATTAGTAATAGAGATACTTAAAAAACAGCAGGAGCTTTACAGCATCATTCCTAGCCCAGGTTCAACATTTATTAGTCCGCTTGTGCCCTGTAATTTCTACTGCTCCATACAGACTGTTTCATTTCCACTAGGTGGCAGGCTGTTGACAATTTAATCCAAATGTTCTGGGATTAATCCTTAGATTAGGGAAAACTCTCATAAGAAAACTAAATGTATGAAGAATTATAACTATATACTTCTGCTAAAATATGCCTTTATTTTTCATAACTAAAACATTTTTTAATTTCTTTCCTACATGACTTCTGTGTACCAGTACACATATTATACATTTAAAATTAACGTGCCACTATTTCTCAAGGGTGATTTCCCCCCCTATGATGTAAACAAATGCACAGATGCATGCATACAATCATATATTGTCTGCATTCTCACTGAAGAGCTGTATTAAGAGGCTTCCTCTATTTCATGTTTTACAAAATATTGCTATTGCTATTTTTTATTATTATTTATTATTGCTATTTATTAACAGTCTTCAGTTGTGGGTAATGGCAAATTAGAAAATGGTGGGGGAGGGATCCAGAAAAACATGTTAAATAGGAGCAGATATAAATTAAGAATGGAGCAGATTAAATAGTCTAAAGCACTAAAAGTACATTTGGCTGGCAAAGGATGGGATACAATTTCTAACTAGATCCATTTCTGCCAAATTGTTTTCAGGTTTGACAGAAACTACTGCAGGGAAAGCTTAAAGGGGTTCTGGGAATGGCCATGAGCAAGTTTGAATCTTGCTGTTAGTTCTTCTGCTATCTTGTAATAACAGCCAGCAATTACAGTAATTCATTAATTCCCTCCTTCCTTCCTTCCCCACCCTACCTACTTACAGGCATTCTTCAATTTACAAAAATTGAGCCCAAAATTTATCTTCTTAAATCAGAAATTTGTTAAGTGAGCCTTGTCCCATTTTATGACTCCTTGCCACTGAAGTTATTAAATTAAAACATGGCTGTTAAGTCAATCTGGTTTCCACATTGACTTTTGCTTGTCAGAAGGTTGGAAAAGGTGATCACGTGACCCCAGGACACTTGCAACCATGATAAATATGAACCAGTTATCAAACATCTAAATATAAACTACACGACCATGGGGATGCTGCAACGGTCATAAGTGTGAAAAATGGACTTACCACTTTTTTTAGTGACATTGTAACTGAACGGCAACTAAGCGAACTGTTGTAAGTCGAGGACTACCAATACTTACCCTTTTCTCTCTCTCTTTTCCTCCCCTCCCTCTCTCTCATAGCGTCTGCTGCTATGAGTTTAAAGCCGGTTTGGGTTCGGCTTTTCGAGCCGCCTCCTGAACAGCTAAATTACCCAAATCAGGAGCCCTAACCCGGTTCATTTAGCCTAGACCCCTCAGGCTAAGTGGAGAGCCGGAGCTTCTGACCTCTCCCACTCGCGAAACGCGGTCGCGGCTGCTGGTTGCCCCTTCCATCCCACTTGACTTTCAGGCGCCACAGACCGCTCCCGCCGCGCTCCTTCGTGCTTCCCAAAAGGGCTCTTCGGAGACCATAAGTTGCCGTTGCCAGCCCAAGGCGCCTTTTATAAGAGCCGGCTCAAATTTGGGAAGCTCAACGGGGGAACATGGGGGACGGGGACGGGTGCCCCCTACCGTTCCTCCAGCGCGCGACTTTCTTCGCCAGGGAGGAGACCCGCCTTGCAGGTTTCCCTCCCGGGCAGGTAAAACCCCGCCCCAGCAGCGCGCGAGGCGAGCGCCTTCGACGGCCCTCCGCCTCGCCCCTTCCCTGTCGGTGGAGGGCTTGAGGTCCCGCGCTGAGGCGCTGCTCTCGGCTGAGGAGAGGCGTCGAAAGCGAGCGGAAGCAACGCTGGTGAGTGGGGGCGGCGGGGCGGCGGGTGGCCGCGAACTCGCGAGGAAAGCTGTCTTGCCCGGCTTGTTTGCGGCTGGGGTCTCTTGGGGTTCCGCGTCCGGATAAAGGAACTCTCGGGCGTCCCGAGCTTGACCGCGAAGGAGTCGGTTTTCCCCAGACCACTTGGCTTCCACCGGGCGGCGGGGAGAGAAGGGTGTGTGTGTGTCTGTGAGGCGAGCAGGAATCTTTGCAAACTTGTTAAAACGGGCGGGAATCCCAACTTTCATGAAGTTCCCTCTCGGGAGCCGATGCGTAAATGAAGGCCGAACCCTTTAAAGGATCGGAAGCAGCTTGGCAGGAGGCACGTGCCAGGTTGAGTCTTCTGGCATCTCCAGTTGAAGAGGATCAGCCGGGAGGGAACCGCTGCCTGGATCACTCAGGATTTTGTCTCCAGGGGCAGGAAATGTGGGCTGAGCCCTTTTCCAATGGTGTAGAGTTGGTGGTTGCTGTTGTTCAGTCGCTAAGTGGGGCCCAACTATCTGCAACCCCGTGGACCAGATCCCCCTGTCCTCCACTATAACAAAATAACAGAGTTGGAAGCAGGGATGAAATCCAGCAGGTTCTGACAGGTTCTGAAGAACCTGTAGCGGTAATTTTGAGTAGTTTGGAGAACTGGCAAATACCACCTCTGGCTGGTCCCAGAGTAGGGTGGGAATGGAGATTTTGCAATATCCTTCCCCTGCCATGCCCACCAAGCCATGCCCACAGAACCAGTAGGGGGGAAATTTGAATTTCACCCCTGTTTGGAAGGGACCTTGGAGATCCAACCCCATCCTCAGCCAGGAAACTCTGTACTATTTCAGACAAGAGGTTGTTCAACCACTTGTTAAAAACTTCCAGTGTTGGGGCACCCACAATTTAGCAGAATAACTTTATTGCTGCTTTAAATGTACACTAACCAGCATACATTGAAATAAAATGAAACTTCTGGAGGCAGGTATTTCCACAGCCTTCCTGAGTCTACCCAAACTTCATGTCCACTGTGTTGGTGACACTATCTAACCATCTCATCCTCTGCCGTTCCCTTCTCTTTTTGCCTTCAATCTTTCCCAACATCAGGCTCTTTCCTAAGGAGTCCTCCCTTCTCATTAGGTGGCCAAAGAATTGGAGCTTCAGTACAGTTTACTGTTCCATGGTTCTGCTGCCCTTAACCTGCTGCTCTCCATATACCTAAGTCCCTCATTCTCACCTGCCAACTTTCCCTGTCCCAGTTTGGGTTGGCCCAAGTCAACATGGTGCCTTCAGTAGGTAGGTCATTGGAGAAAGGCTATGTGTGGCGAGGGAGAGCCAGTGTGATCCTGGTGCCTTCTCCTGGGTTCATTCTGAGTCCATGTGAGAAGTGTGTGGACTTGAAAAGTGGGTTGGAAATAATTTTTAATGCACATACATTGAACTGCATTCCATCTTCAGGGTGGAGAAGGTGCGTCAATATTCTGTTGACTAGCTAGACTGTGTGTCTATCCTCACCTCCTTTGTTCCTCCTAATTCTTCATCTGGCATCTATACCAGGTAGCTTTATCCTGGACTATTGGGGCAGGAAAGGCTTACTTTTCTATAACATGAGACTTGTCTTCATGTTGGTTGTGAGCAAAGTTCATCTCTAGTTCAAGATGGTTCTTCAGCTTGCGCCCTCTGAGATGTATTCCATTTCCCCCTCAATGGTAAAGTTAGTCCAGCCCATCTGGAGAACATCAGGTTGAGGAAATCTAATTTAGTATCATATATTCACAAAATACGTTCACGCAACACCAAGTTTAATGTGATACTTGATTTTCACTTAATATATCGTATGAATGCAGCTAATTGATGTACTATGGTTAAGCAGACAATGACTGTGTGAACACAACCAGAATTAAACTGTTAGTCAATGATATGAAAATGATAGCTGCCTTTTTGGTCTCATGGTTTGTTAAAAAGAGATACAACTGAACAGATGTTGGTTACAACTGTTCATTGTAGGGAATGTTTGGTTTAGCATTGTAGTATCTTTAATACTTGCACAATGGGTTGGAATTCAACAGGTGAAGTTAATTCCATGGCTGCAACTTCATTCCAGAAAAGGTCTACAAATTGAATTATGCTTGTGTGTATAGGTCCAAAAAAGGTATAGGAGGCTGGCCAATTAATTAATAGGGCAACCATATTTCAAACAGTATCTTATATGAATAGGGTGAATTCGAGTTCAAAATAATTTCTAAATTCTGCTAGGATAACTCAAAGACCACCAATAATAATGTGTGATATTAAAAAACTTCCAGTGGAGGCAAAATGGAATGTGTTTGGGAGTTGCAGTTGTTACCTGAGATTTTACTGAAATTACCTTTGTGGGCTACCATTAAAAATGAGATGTTACCAAACTATGGAATTGTAGAAATATAAAGAAAAATAGGAGGATTGTATTTGCACAACATTGGAAAAATACCACCAGATGAAGACATAATTAAGATATTGGATGTGCAGAAATGGATAGACTTACATTGAAGATTAAACAGAAAAAAGATACAGAATACTACCAAACATAGAATTTATTTTATCAATGGCTGGAAAAAAGAGAGAAGATTAGAAATATAATTTGTATTCTTAAGCAAACAAAATAACCCAGACAACATGATGTTTATTAAGCACCAATCAAATGTAATAGTAGACAATAACATTTTATAAAAATAAAAAGGAGATTAGATTCATAATGTCAAACTAATGTTTTATTTCTTTTAGTTTTAGAATAAGCCACAGAAAAAATAACATTCTGGAACATTTTTTCTTTTTTTCTTTTCCATAGTTAAAAATTCTGAATCAAAATTATTACTCATATGATTCAAGATAGATAGATAGATAGATAGATAGATAGATAGATAGATAGATAGATAGATAGATGATAGATAGGTAGGTAGGTAGGTAGGTAGGTAGGTAGATAGATAGATAGATGGAGGGATGCAGGGATGGATGGCTTGGTGGACGGATAGATAGATAGATAGATAGATAGATAGATAGATAGATAG